>SZWC01002263.1:223304-238129 GCA_023375785.1 Penium margaritaceum
GATTAACCATACCTCGTGGCCATTTGAATGACAATGTTCACCTCCTCTCTAGCCAATGCACCAGAGAAAAAGGTGCCCCGTGAAAACTCCTCAGTGGCCTAGGCGCCAGCAGTTCCAGCTGGAGCACGAGAGGCAAATGCTGTCGCAGCAAAGGTGGCGGAAGCTGTGGCATTTGCATCAAGTATGACACAAGACAGACTGACTGCTTCAGCTGCTAATGCACCTCCAAGAATAAGTGACTCTGCTGGACTAGACCCAATGAAGCTTTCTGGTTGTTTCTGCTGCTGCTGCTGCTGCTGCTGCTTCTGATGCTGGCGCTGTGGCTGTTGCAACATCTGCTGCTTGCTGCTGCAAGGCGGAAAGCTGCTCACACAACAAAGCATGAAGAGCCGAGGATGGGAAAAAAATTCTAGCCGATGGTCCACGCTTACTGTTTGAGGGTGAATTGTCTGCCGGTGAGAGCACTCCACTGGTGGGGATATCTTCTGCCGTGTAAACTTTGCTGTCGACCTCAACCTATGCCTGGTCATATGCAGCCTGCAAGTCATTGGCAGAGATGGATACGTGCATGTAATCAACACTCGCAGCAGCAGCCAACTATGCACCGCGAACCTCCCAGGAGCGATCAGCATACTTGGCGTTGAGGTCAGCCTCCACCTTGTCAGAAAGGGATCATGCTTGAGGTAACATTGGGAGTGATTCCAGATTGGAAACTGATTTCTGAGCATGGTGCAGTGCAGGAGAAAATGATTTTTCTTCAGTTGCAGCTGTTGCTGCGGTGTGTGGGCAGTACGGCATCTTAGATGCCACAAGCATGCTGTTGCAGCGGCGATGGCTACGGCAGCAGCTGAGATTGAAAATGTGGCTGCAATTATGGGTAGGCCGGTGGCTCACATGCCACAAGAGCAGCTGATGTTGCAGCTTTAGCTGCAGAAGAAGCTGTAGCTGACGATGTGGCTGTGAGGATGGGCAGGCCATCGGCTAGACGTTTTGCAAAACGTCTAAGCAAAAAAATCCAGCTGCAGCTGACGATGTGGCTGTGAGGATGGGCAGGCCACCGGCTACAAAGTAGCTGTAATTGGAGATCCGGCTGCAAGTGTGTGTATGATGGTGGTTTCGATGCCGAAAGCATGGCTGCTGCAGCAGCAACGGCTACAACCGGAGCTACGATTGAAGACGTGGCTAAGGGTATGGGCAGCCCGGCAGCTCACATTACGCAACCGCGACAGTTTCTGTAGGTACAATCGTGGATGCTGCTGCAGCTGTGGCTGATGTTGCTTTAGCTACTGCTACAGCTGTGGCTTCTATGGCTTCTGTTGCTGCTGCTCTGATTGTGGTTTGTTGTTTCATTTAAAGATGCAGATGCGAGTGTGAGCTCGACGGTGGCTCAGATGCTGCAAGCATGGCTGTTGCTACGGCTACGGCTGCAGGAGCAGCTGCAGTTGTGGTTGCAATTGTGTTGATGAGGCACAAGACATGCACAAGGAATTCACGCAGTCACGACCCGCCAACACAAGATTGCATGGACGTGATCCTGGATGGAGCAATCCGCCAAAGACTAGTGGGTGTGCACGGGATAGGTTCCTTCATTCTCATGGCTCTAATGCAAGATGTTGCGCAAGTTAACCGAGGATACATGAGTGAGAGTGAGGGGGTAGAAGGATAGTGAGGGAACATGAAACATGCTGTGGAAAATGCTTGTGAACTTATTGTGAGAGTCTGAAAGGGAAAAATTCTACTCGAGGGTGTGAAAGATCATAAGAGAACCTAGTTCAAACCTACCTTTGACGCGGAGTCACGTCTGCCTTTTCTCGCCTATCCACGATGCTGTACTAAATCCTCATGCAGCAGAAAGGCCTCTAGTCGGGACGCCACACTGACAGATGCCTGTCTGCCACTTGGTGGTTGCTGTAATGGCAAATAACTGCTGAACCAGGAAGTTTATTGATTTTCCACATACGCAAAGAGTTGCAATAAATGCAGTCACAATGCTTTATGTGGCTGCGGAGTGGCTAGGTGCAATGATTGATTTTTTTTGGGTACAACCATGAATCGTCAAACTACTTTACGTCCTCTGCGCATCCGATCGTCCGTGTCATCAGCATGATTTGCCAGCTATTCGTCGCAATTTCCACAGGTTTCAGATCTGTTTGGCTGGAGCAGTTTTTCTGATGTGAAATTGGTGGGAAGGTCCACACTTCAAGGCAAACCACGTAGGGATCTTTAAAAAACTTGTATTCATTGAATGCTTCCATTAGATCAGTGTATCTGCTAGGTGAAAACTGCGAAATCGGGTTTTGACGTTGATGACGTTCAACCACGGCAGTAAGTAGGCATCAGATTGCTTGCTTGACATTTTTTTTCTTATGCATTGTCAAAACAGGCACCTGCCTTAAACATGATTTATCCATGTCAGTCGGCATCACTGCATTTTGCAAAACAAGCAGCTCGGATTTATCTTCCCTAAGGGAATCTGGTGAGTGAGCTAGCTTCCAAATGACGTGCAACGCGAGCATTGCCACCATATAGGGGTCGAGCCAGATTCCACCAGGGTATTGGTAGGTTTCTGTTGCCAGAATAATTCTACAACATAACCCCACCCATCCACAGCTTCAGGAAAGCTGCGACGGCATCCCGAAGACTTGCTAGGAACTCTGAGCTTTTTCTGGAACCTCTAGATTTTTCTTGGTGGACTGGCCTTGGGCCAATTTTCTTCTCTTGACGTTTTGTTTCCACCAAAAAGTTATTGACCCATGCATTTGCATCCAGCTCAAGGATATTCATCTATAGGTTCAAACGCTTTCACATTTGGATGCATTTCCACTGAGGTACGGCCAGAACAGTAGTTTTGGGCCAGATTCTAGGACAAAGTTACCCCGTCAGAGGTGTCACCTACGGTGCGCCGTGGCAGGCGCTTCTGCTTTGAGCTTTTCAGTATTTGTTTCTTTCTGAATGTTTAAGCTATAGAAGTTCATGAGACTATGTGTGTCTCCCCTAGACAAGCCCTTGTTGTTCTGCACCTGTCTTGTGTGGTAGTGTGTCAGCTGACTGGAATGCATTGCCACGTCAGCGACAGTAGTGCTAGCAAGTTTCTCACTGTGGTGCCGTTACTTGGTCCTCCACCCATCCGCACTTGCAGAGTAGTTCTGACAGTATGCCGGAGCCTTGCTGGGGGACTTCTTTGCTTTTTTGCAACTTGAAGGATTTTCTGAGTAGACATGGGCCTGATTTGAATGTTCTCGCTTTTTTGGTCCACTAATCTGTTAAGTTTTTTTGCCCCTTGTTCAGTGCTGTAGGAAGGATTAGGAATTCTCTGCACCTTGTGGAGGTATGACCCCTGGATCGGTTGTAGTGTGACTCAACTATGCTCTATCTCATGTGAGATATGACCTGTGAATACGCCATGTGGATGAGTGGTTGACTTGGCCATTTTTTTCATTTGACCAATTGAGAGGTTATGAGTTTGATCATGGCCCCATGCACATCTTGTTTGATATGGAATCTCCTTGTCTGCAGAAAGAAGGAGATTCTTAGAAACTTCTTAGCTCTACTTTATTGACAACGCGGCCCATTCAACTGATAAAATAGCATGCAAGGCAGGTGCAAGAACAGCAAAAGTTGGCTAGGGGAGACGTGCAGAGTCTCATGAGCTTCAAGAGCTTGACTTTCTGGAGAGAAATGACAACTGAAAATCTCAACGCATTGTCGCGCTGCACAACGGGTGATGCACACAGCAGGGTCATTTTGCCCTAACATCTAGCCCAAAACCACTACTTTGTTTGCGACTCAATGCACAGGCATCCCAACGCAGAACCGTCTGAATCCACGGATGCAGTGTCTTGAGCTACATGCAACAACTGCACTTGTGCATAGGTCTGGCATCAACCAGTGGGCACACAACACAAGCACATGCATATTGGGCCCAAGGCCAATCCACCAAGAAAACTCTAAAGGTTGAAAAAAAAAGTGGACAATGCCTCAACAAGCCTCCGGGATGTGTTAGCAGCTGTCCTGCAGATGTGGTAGCAACTGTCCTGCAGATGTGGTAGCAGCTAACCTGCAGATGTGGTATAAGTTGTCCTGCACATGTGGTAGCAGCTGTCCTGCAGATGTGGTAGCAGTTGTCCTGCAGATGTGGTAGCAGCTGTCCTGTAGATGTGGTAGCACCTGTCCTGCAGATGTGGTAGCAGTTGTCCTGCAGAGGTGGTAGTAGCTGTCCTGCAGATGTGGTAGCAGCTGTCCTGCAGATGTGGTAGCAGCTGTCCTGCAGATGTGGTAGCAGCTGTCCTGCAGATGTGGTAGCAGCTGTCCTGCAGATTTGGTAGCAGCTTTCCTGCAGATGTGGTAGCAGCTGTCCTATAGCTGCGGATGGATGGATCACCAACCGACAATGCTGTGGTACCAGCAGGATCTGCAGCAGGGATCTTCACCTGCATGGATGCGGCTGAGTGGTCACAATCAACTGCATGTACAGATGGGGACGGCTCACATGACAACAAGTAGTGCTGGAAGGCTTTGACTTTCTCATCGTTGGTCATGAATACAAAAGAAAACAAAAACATATTGCCGTACCCCTTGCTTTGGAGATACCGCCAGATTTCTATTGACAGGTGTTGCATGCACTGGTTGATGTTGCCAAATTGAATTCAATCTTAGTGTTAAGCCATTGCACATCCCAACACAAAGGAGCTTCCAAAGCTTTTGGCGGTGGTGTGCAATATCATTGCCACACAACTCCCCTCCCCCCCCCGCCCCCCCCATGTGAGCCATCTTCAGCTGTTCATACAGGTTACTATGATCACTCGGCCTTATCCGTGATCGTGTAGATCCCAGAGGTTCACCCAGCTGGCGCTGGAGCATCTTCAGGTGGTCACTCATCCACGAGCAGCTGTTAGACAGTTGCCACATCATATTCGATGCTTGTGGGGCCCTTTGTAGTTTTTTTGCAGTCTCCAGGGTTCCCACAATGGACTGGCTTTTGAGCCCATTTAACATGTTTTGCAATGTGTTTCCACTGATCATTTCCTAACCCAAGCATGTGTGCAGCCAAAACTTGTGCCATCATTCATCTGGCTTGGGACTCTGCATTTGTAGGTTTAGATGTCTCTGTGTTTGGATAGCTGTGTAGAGAGTTCTAGTCAGAAAAGTGGTTCTGAGCCGAGTTTTAAGGCAAACTAATCGTTGCCACGTGCTACACCCACCGTTTCCCACGGAAGGTATGTATGTTGTGAGCTTGTCTGCTCTCAGTCTTCATTACATGTCAGAGCTATTGAAGCTTGCAAGACTCTTCGCATCTCCCTAGCCTGTCCCATTGTTCTTACAAATACCTTGCGCGCTAGAGCGCCTGCTGATTGAAGAGTGTTTCCATGTCAGCTATAGCAAGGCTTGGAATCTTCCTAGTATCGTCTCATGATATCAAAGGAGCTAGAATATTCTTGTTGAGTTGCACAGTAGACAGGCACCACTGGCAGCAGTCGTGAGGGTCACAGTCATACTCATCTTCTTGGGACCCGCCGTACCAGAAAGCAGCATTGGAGAAGTTGTCGTGACTCCGACAACAGCGGCATCGCCATGTGACCCCCTCGAGGATGGGTGGCACTGGCATGAGCAGCGTGAGTCACCTCCATTGCCATCATAGCATAAGCAATGGTGTGCCAGCAACATCAACGTGGAGCAGCAACAGCACAACCACAGCGGCAGCTGCATTGAAACAACAGTAGCAGTACATAGCAGCAGTAGCGACGACCAGAAACAGCAACTAGCAGCAACAGCAGCATGCTTTAGTTCCAGTTGCGACAGCATTGGCAGAAAGCAGTAGCAACCAGCAGCAATAGCAACCAGCAGTAACGGCAATAACGGCAATAGCAACCAGCAGCAACAGCTAGTAGTAGTAGTAGTGCGAAGAAATAGTAGCACACAACAGCAACATAAAAAAAGCAAAAGAAATGGCAAAATAAAATCAGTAATAGCAGCAGCGGCGACAACAGTAGAGATTCCATAGTAGTAATAGTAGTGGCAGCAGTGTAGCAGCAACAGTAGCAACTGCACAGGTCCGTGACTGCACAACTGCATGGTTTTGCAGTGTAGTAGCAGTAGTTGCTGTGCACAGCAGCCACATGGGATGTGGCTGCTTGCCATCACAGCTGCGTAGCTATGCAACTGGAACATTGTGCAGCAGTAGTAGCAGCATGGCTGCAATAGCCACTGTAGCAGCTAGTGCAGCTATTGAGAGAGGGGATGATGAGGTCACTCCATCCCCTCAGCTTGTGAGGAATCCACAAAAAAGTGAAGGGAGAAAGTGGACCTGAGAGCTGCAGATATTAGCATTGACATTGCTCATATCAGCAAGCCCTTCATGAAATCAGCAAGGGGTTACTCATGCTAGCAAAGAGGTTGCTGATGTCAGCATTTCCTTTTGGGTTGGAACATAACTTTCTCAAGCATTCCAAGTCTGCAAGAAATGCTCATGGTTCCTCATTCTGACGAATTTGACATCACCACCCATATTGAGCGGTGCCCATGTCACCAGGCGGTGACAAAGGTCAGAGAATCCCCAAATTTCTTCCTCTTTGGGTATTAAGAGCCATTCATCAGGTACGATCGATGACCTTTATCATTTGCATGATGAGATACACCCTCAGTAGTAGCATCAGAGCGACGTGCTACAGGAGATTCACGACCTACTCCGGGAGCGTTCGGGGACTTCATAGCAAATGCCAGGAGGAGCCACTGAAGCTGCACCATCAGCCCATCAGTCCATCCCCCATGAGGCACTCCAACCTCAGTATCCCCTTTTGCATTTGGCCACCTAGGATGAGGGGCAGACAAATGGTGAGTCACCTAAGGCTCATATTCTCTTGTTTGACAAGCGGATCTGTGAGCTGCGCCTGGTATCACAACCTGCCACACCAGTACCACCACACTATCAAGACCATGCATGGCAATCAGTAAGGTTTTCCCTTGGAGCTGTCCCTCTTATTGGCGATCTCCATATACCAAGCCCATCTTCAATGAAACCTGGGTTCTGCCACCCCTTTATGACATCGACGCAGGCTTTGTCTAACGGGAGGTCCTATTCTAGGTGAGGGCAGACTTAGAGTTTTTCTGGCCCGACTACCACAGTCAGTATCAGATCGCCGACACTTGCTAGGTCACAACAATAGCAAGAATGATACAAGGAACTACTCTATGCTATGCCACAAAAGTCCTTTGTCAAATTCCATCCCTTCTTACATGGACCAAAACCAGAGCGAACCCGTATCGGGGCCAGGAGTTGGCATTGAAAATTTGTGTCATGGAGATCCATGCAAGAAGGACGAACCGGCTGCGCTAGTTGTACTCCCTCTATCAGGATTCATTGGAGCTCACAGCTGACTACTAGCGGCGCGTCCTAGGACTAGTGGTGGGACACAGAAGTGGACACTCAACACCATCATGATTGGAGTGCATGTGGATCACACAAAGCTCTTTTCTGGCTTTGACTGTGTCACGCTCTCCGAGATATCCGAATCACTTCAGCTCTTGCCTTGGAATCGTCACTACTTACTTTAGGCAAATTCGGCCTGAAAGGCAGCTCACATGCAATTGGAGAGCCTGCTTTTTGCAGCACTGACTATGACACCTTTGACTCCTTTGTCCCAATTTTCTAGCCCTACCTCTACCATATCCTCATCCCCTTCCTCTACCCCGAATTTTCAGGATCAGGGTGTTGCAACAGCCATGTAAGGGAAGAAGGAGAAGAAGAAGCATGGCAAGTGATAGTAGTAGCAACAGCCAACGAGTAATGGTAGTGGAGCTCAGTTCTCTACTACAACTGCGGGGGTGCTCACCGCTAAACTAATTGCCAGCAGCCCATTGACTTGGATCAAGCATAGCCTCCATGCGGCACAAGCGCACTGGACATCTTCTAGTGCCACACAGGTGGGTCGCACCGCGACCACGATAGCAACAAATTCTTCCATTTCCCAAGGCAGAAGCAGTGACC
This sequence comes from Penium margaritaceum, assembly GCA_023375785.1. NCBI lineage: Eukaryota > Viridiplantae > Streptophyta > Zygnematophyceae > Desmidiales > Peniaceae > Penium > Penium margaritaceum. The sequence goes on from SZWC01002263.1 coordinate 231,289, forward strand.
AGGAACCACGAGATCGCACCATCACAGAGTTGTGCAAGCTGTTGGAGCTTTTCAGTCAGGAAGGTGCCACTGTGTTGTCACAGCCGAGTGGTCCACAAATATGTTTTCCTGTTATGTTTGTTGTCCCTGATGATGCTCGTGGGGGAGCTCCATTAGAGTGTGATAAGGATAGACCTGATAGCACCGTGTGGCTTGAAAAGTCACAAAATTGTGTTTTTTGTCATTGTTTTGAGTCCTATGCTGAGCATCTGGAAGAGGCTGTTCCTTTTGTGGCTTTTTGTTCAACATCAACAATAGGTCCTGAGGACCTATTGTTGGATCCATGCACCTAAGTGGTGCATGGATCATCGACTCCGGTACCACTCATCACATGACCTGTCATCAGAGTAAATTCATGGTTCTGGGTTCCATTGGATCTATTTGGTGCATTCGCCCGAGATCTAGTCAGTTAATACCTGTCCAGTGGGTTGGGTTGTGCAATTCGATGGTCTTTCTAGCCCCTTGCATACTTCCAATATGTTCTTCGTTCCCGATCTTGAGCTCAGCCCGCTCTCTGTTTGTGCATACATCAGGATGGGTCTTCCTATTGATCAATTTACTAACTTTACCACGGTGACTGCTTGTGAAACTCATGCCATTGTGCTCCGTGCCGAGGCTGTGGATGATCTGTGTCATGTGTCTCATTGCGCTCCCTCTATCTCCTCTCCTTCATCCCCTATTGTATGTGGTCTTGTCATTGGTGTCCTCTCCCCTATGCACCAATGTTGCCTACATCATCGTCTTTACGATGTGAGATTGACACTATGTTTAAGCTCATTCAAACACAGCCAGCCCTCATTCACAACAGACTTTTTTTATTAGAAGCTTTCCAAGACTGATTGCCTCGTTTTTGCTTAAAGAAAGATTCACAGCTGCACTTACCCTTACTCCATGAAGTGGACTTTATGGACATTGCATCCATTGGAGTTGGTCTGGACTCACACCTTCTTGGCCCCCTCCCAGTCGAGTCCCTCTCAGACTAGGCTTGATATGTCTTTGCGCTAACTGGCAACTTCACTCGGATGTGGTTGGCCTACATCCTCCGTCACATAAGTGATTTCGTCCTTGTGGTCTGCCTATGGCTCATATTGGTTGAGCACCAGTCTCGTCACACACTCCGCATTTTTTTCTTGGATAATGGCGGTGTGTTCCTCGGCAAGATGGGTGCATTATTTGTTGAGCACAGTGTCTTTTACTAGCTCTTTGTCCCTCCAAGTAGAATTGTGTGTCTTAGAGTTAGAACCGCACCATGCAGGATGTAGTTTGCACCATGTGGTCTAAGTGCAGTGTTCCGAAATCCTGTGCCTTCAAAATCATTTCGTACATGACATAGGCCTAGAACCGTCTCCCGCATGATCCCCTGTACGACCATGTCACACACTGTGGGCTGTGGTTTGGTCATCGTGCTAACCCCTGTCTCACCCATGTGTGAGGCTCCCTTGCCTACGTTTGGTGTACCGAGGACCAACACGAGTCCAAGATCTCACCACAAGATCGCATGTGTGCCTTTCTTGGAATCTCCCCTCAGACGAAGGCATGCCGATTTTGGAACCTTGCTTGTCATTGTCAAGTCATGTGATAACCTTTACTTCAAGGCCCTCACGTATAGAGACCTCTCCAACATTCTAGTGATGGCCGCCAACCACGTCCCCTCTTGTGTGGCTTCTCAGCCAATGGGCGAGTCTAGGCAGGTGGATGGGTCCGTCCGGGCCTCCTCACCTGTTGTACGGTCTCCGGCTGATGACGACCCAGCAATCATGGTCATTCGCCCACTGGCTTGGTGAGTCCCCACTGGTGTTCCTGAACTTTTACCTGTTCCTACAGGAACTCCTGCACCTGTCTTGGTCCCCACCGGTACACCTGTTCTCAGTGTGTCATTCTCCACTAGTACACTTGGTCTAGTGCCTGCGCCGATCCCTTCACATGCACCTGCAAACACTGATGAGTTGGTCCCTCCTCTCTCACCTGCAACTATCTCCGTCGTCCTTGCCAAGCCCATCAAGGCATCACATACTTCTGCACCCTCTTCTTGTGACCTAGCATCTTCTTCGTTTATCCCCTTGCAATCTTCTTCCCAGCCTTAGGTGAGTACCTCGAGCTTGGGCTACTCCCGCAAGCCTGTTGGTCAACTTCAACCAATTGCCTCCATAACTTGGAGCGTGGCTAATTCTGTGCCTAGGCACCCTACCCAAAAAGTTAAGAGCAGAGACCTTGGCACGAACGCCCTTGGCCTAGTGTCAGGGTGAACTGCATTGAAGTGCACCCACTGTACCCTGTTGGCCACGAGTTGGTCTTTCATGAGCGTTCATTCGCCTGTAATGTTGCAGCTGACCTTGTTATGGTCAGAATCAGTCCGGAGGCATGTGTCTTAGCCATTCGGCCCTCTCCCTCAATGGCACCTGATCCGCGTACATTGAAGGAGGTTCTCTTGGCAGAGGACACAGAGTTGTGGTGTGCTTAGTGTCCACATCCGATGCGGATGAGCTAAGAGTCATCCGGGAGCATAGTGTCCACAATCTTGTCAACCTTTTGCCCGGGCGGAAGGTAGTACAACCCCAAAGATTTCTTAAATCTCTGTAAGGCCCGCTCAATGTCCACGGGGCTTTCAAGGGTTGAGGTTGTTGATTTCACCGACATCTTCACATCCATTGGCCGTATGACCATAACCCGTGTTCTGTTTGGGGTTATTTCTCAGCACAACTGGGAGCTGCACAAGGTGGATGTGAACAACGCCTCCCTCCATGACACTCTAGAGAAGAGATCTACATGGTCTAGCCACCTAACTTTGAGGTCGGTGACAAAGGTTGGCGCTTGTGCAAGGTCTTGCACAGCCTCAAGCATTCAACTCGTTACTGGAACGAAGAGATTGAAGACACAATAACACGTGCCAGGTACGTGTAGAGTAGATCCGTCCATCGTCCTCCAACGGACAGCTGAGAACTTGACTACCATCTTGGTCTATGTTGATAACGTCTTGATTGCGTCTCCTTCAATAGAGGCCATGAAGGAGGCCATGGCGGTCCTTCAAGTTGCCTACGTGATGAATTACCTTAATCCCCCAGCTGTGTTCCTCAAGATGGAGATCATTCATGACCGCCAATGGCGGACACTCCTGCTTCATATAGGCATATTATGCTAGCATTGTGAGGGAGCAATTCGTAGACCTCCTCGATGCAATTCCCACAGGCCCCACACCCATCACACCAGATGGATAGGTTGTCCAAGAGGTGGATGATCCCATGCATCCTAGGGAGACATTGGACGTGACCCTGAGTTTGTGCCTCATGGACTCTCTCATGTACTTGGCTACAACTATGGGCCCAACAACGCCTTGCCGTGTCAACCTCCATGCATTGTTCTCACATTGCCCTCGGACGAGAGCCCTTCATACGACGGGGCGAGTGGTGCAGTACGTACTTTCCACACAGTATCTCAAACTCCACTTTTATCGACAGTGTTTGGTGGTAGCCTACTGCAACACAAACAGTGAGTGCGCCTGGAGCCTTGATGGGCACAGTTGGACATAATACGTGTTCTTGCTTGGTGGAACTACTGTGCAGTGGCACAATGACAAGCAGGGATGCAGTGCATGCAGCTCATCAAAGGCAACGTATATCACTCTGGGGGCTGGGGTTGTAGAGGCAGTGTGGCTGTGACGCTTGTTTTGTGAGTTGTGTCAGTGTGTGACTACCATCACTTCACGTAGTGACAACCATGATATCCTTGCCATTGCAAAGAACTCTAACGTCATTCATGCATGCACAAAGCACACTACTATTGAGAATCACACTATACATGATTTGATGGAGCGAAAGGTGATCTCTGCTATCCAGGTCGACATGGACATGTAGCAGGCTGACTTTCTAAGAGAATTGACCACACGTGGTACGCAATGGCAGGTGTTCATGATGTGAGCTTGTCATTTGTCATTTTCTCTAAATGGTAAAGCTATTGAAGCTTATGCAACTCGGTTTGTCTCCCTATTTCAACCCTTGTCGTGTCTTGCACCTGCATTGCACACCATTGAATAAACTCAGTGGCCAGTGTTGCCACGTCAACGAAAGCAGGATTAGGAAGCTTTCTAGTATGGGCTTTGAGCTACCATGTAGTCTTGTGTAGCGAGGGCCTCCTAGTTTGTGCTGATGGTTCTCCAATGATTATACTACTCCTTCTGTTACATGTATGGTGTATTCTAGTCGGCCAATTTGTCCATACATGTTTGGTAGAGTTTTCTCGGTGGTCGAGACCCGGGCACTTGGTGATTTGTGCCAGTGCACCAGGAGACCCAATAGAAGCTCACTGTATAGTCTCTGACAGGTGGTGCACTCTTTTTGTGGTCGAGACCTGGGTACACGGTGGTTTGTATCGGTACCTTGGGAGACCCGACAATGATTGGTCTAGTCTTGTTGAGCCCTTGTCAAACATGTGTAGTTTGCATTTGGCTGAGACCCGGATGCCCGGTTACATGTTCCGACGTCTTGAGAGGCCTAAAACTTTCTAGCGTAGCTAGTCGGTGATGCTAGCGTGCCATTGTAGAGTCTGGAGACTTTTCGGGTACATTGCATGTTGGACCGAGCGACTAGATGCCCACCATGTCCAAATTTTAAGTTGTCGTGCCCGCATATGCTGGAGAAGGTACAGGACACCCATACCACTTTCATTTTGTAACCGCGTATCCGGTGTCCGCCATATCAAAGACGGCATATCCGAGTGCGCTGTTTTTGGAACGCCATACCATGAGGTTTTGTTTTTGTAACACGGTACCCACGTTGAAAGTCGGCGAATATTCGCGAGTATATGAACACGAACCTAGAGTGCAACGTCGACGATGTGTTCAGGTCGTATGTCCTACTTGCCAAAAACCAAAGTGGGGGAAGTGCCATGTCAAACTCGAAAGAATTGGGGGGGGGGGGGGGGGGGGGGTCGAGCATGTGCCCTTCCGTTGTGCACACCGTGCGATGGTTGTGCGCATTAAAGAAAGAGCATCGCACGCTGGTAAGCTCGAAGTGAGACCGGTTTTTCCTATTCTTTGTCCATCGCGCACAACGGGACAAAAACAACTTTAAAATGTCGTTGGTTCAGTGCCGTTAGAATAGTCGATCCAACATGCGGCGTATGCCAACCATTATAAAGAGATAATGTCGTTTCTTGTTTTTCTACTTTGCCTTACTTTAAGTTTGCCTTTACATACATGGATATAGTGCTTGCTACAATGTTCAACATCTTTAACGATTGTCGTACGAATATCAATGTAAAACGTGACAACCATCCGATTGGAAGATCTAACATCTCGTGACTTTATTTGTCACAGACTTCATAATGTTTCTATTTGGTGCGACATAAAGAGGAGATCGTATGAACTATGCGAAATCGAGGAAAGACCACGTGGCTCTAAACGGGCCCCGAGTTCATTCAAAATAAGACAACAGTACAGCGCATCTTGTCATATGTACGATAGGTACCTTCGAAGTATGTTTGAGTCGCCATTCCTGATGGTGGTCAGAACCATTGTGCGTACATTCACTTACGTGTCGTGTGGCATGCGTTTTGTGAGAGTAATTTTTTTTTCTGGTCGCGCACGCAAACAACACTAACCCCTCGCATTGAGACTATCAGAACACATACACGATCGCATTTGCGAACTTCATCACATAAATATGTTCCTTACCAGTCGACGACTCCAATCGAACACACTAGAAAGAAGCTTATTTTATAAAGATGATATCACATTGTCCAAATAAGAAGACCTTGTTTTTAAGAAATAGCAACAAGAATTACATTCAAAGATGGCATACCTAACGTTTTAAAAAAGGAACGGCATACCCGTATGATGTTACGAAGTTTAAAGGTCTGGGTATGTCGTGAACATACATGATATTCATGGGTATGCCATCTTTATTTTTTAGTGCATGGGGTATGCCGTGCCAAATTTTCGACCCGTGGGTATCCAGCTTAAAAGTGAGCGCAATGGGGGTATCTGAGTTATTTTACCCTGTCGGTCGAGACCCGGGTACCCGGTTGACTGTTCCGGTGCCTCGGGTTACTTCCGATGTTATTTCCATGTTCTATGACATGCATACCCCCCGTTTGTACCTTGTGGTGCGACGGGGATGACATGGCCTGGTGGGCTAGCTGCCAGTCCCTAGTCCTAAGTAGGGCTCATTGTACTCTCCTTGATTCTTAATTCATTCATTCCAGACCCTCAAATCTTGGCATTGCCTTTCTCCCGCTCAACATCAAAGCTCATGTCTCTTCCAGCATGGGCCCGCATGCCCTAGACTCATTCTAACACTCCTCAATTCCACATTGTCTCGCGTGCACTATGTCATCCTTTAACCCCCTCCCTAGACAAGGAAGTCATTGTCGTTTCAAGCCGGTTCGAACTTTACATCGCTGAGTGTCATATCCTCTCTCTCCTCTTCCAATATGTACGACATGCCGAGTCCAACATTGGAACAACAATGTCACGAGTCCAAGTGTCCTCAAATAGAGGAGAATCAAGAATGTTGTGGACAGGGTTGTGGTTAGGCAAAAACTTCGTGAAGAACTCAGAAACCTTTCCACCAACACTGATGAAACCGAAAGGTATGCAATAATCTGTGCATCAACCTCTGCACCAACTTACACCCCTACATCTTACCTGTGATGGCTCTTCCCCCAACTGGGCTATCATTACAAAGACATAGCTTGCCGGCTAAAATTAAATAGAATGATTGGCTAGAGCACAGAGGTAGGTCTGTTTGGAGCCCCTCAGGATTCCGCAGAGGATGTGCCCAAATGTTCTCCGAACGGATAGAGAGCC
>SZWC01002264.1:30048-45048 GCA_023375785.1 Penium margaritaceum
GCAAAGTGGGAGAATGATGGATATGAGAGTGCCAGAAAGTGACAAAAATAGGTTGCTCGATAAAAATCATCTGGCATGACAGTTGCATAGAGGATGTTTCACAGGTTCCAACGCACTTTACGGAACTCGATATGGAGTCCGTTTGAGTGAGATATGGATTTCCAAAGTTTGGAGATCATGGGTCGGGTTCAAGTGACGACCTGAGCACTTTGAGCTCAAAAGGCGGCAGGATTATTGGCCAGGACGGCTGAGAGCGGCCTTCAAGGAGAAAAGGCGGCTGGAGGACCTCCAAGAGACTTCAAGGAAGGTGCAGACCACGATTGTTGGTCGTCCAAGTGGTGCGAGACATAATTCTCTTATGTGACAAGGTGACTCCCGCTCATCCCGCTAGGCTAGGAGAGTGTGCTAGAGGGTAGACTTTGACAGAGTGTATCTCAGTGCTCCCTAGGACGAATGAGGAATACAAGGGCTTGTTAGAAAGCTGTGACAATTTACTTTCTCACTCAAGAGTCGATTAATGCATTTGCGTCCTCTGCAAACCTACATTCGCTTCCGTAATTTCTGTCTGTGCAACCTACAACCTCCTCTCACAAACAGTTGGTCCTGCCTAGGCGGCTCTTAGTGAGCCTGATCACCTCCCTAAGGGCTGCTCCAGTTTCCATAAGGATGCCTACACATCCATCCAATGCATTGCAACTCACCCCCCTGGATGAGTCTGGCCGTGGCCAGTTGTAACTTCCATCAGCCAGAGCGTCCTTAGGAGAACCCCATCCTCCTCAATCATCTTTGATTCACGCAAATTCATTGCACTCATGGGCAGTTCATATTACACCCAAGAAGCTCTTGATCTCTCAAACAGTAAATTGCTCGTTTTACCCATGGCCAAAAGTGACCCCCGTGGTACCCAATTCATGTCACTCATCACTTGGATCCACCTGAACGATCTGTCTTCTGTGAATTCCCTGCTAAAGTCTTCCCAATTTTCTATTATTTTAATTCCACACTTAGGAAACCTCTGATAACCCTCTATGTATATGTTTTTCCATTTGTGTCCTCCGGTGTGCAGTGCATGAGAATTCGGCGGTCGGTGGTGATCCACGTTCATTGCAGACACGCGTTCACCAAGCCCATCACATGGCGGCGCCACCCTGTTGTCTCCCACCCTCCACCGGCCGTTGACCCTTGCCTACCCTCGTCGGAAGACCTACTTGTTTCCTTGCAAACCATGCATCATATTGTGCTTGCTGTGATGCAATACCTAGATTAGTCTCCAACTTGCGTGACTTGTTACGTCTAAAGTAGGTTTCTTAATCTCTGGCCTAATTTGAGACTCGTAGGTGCTGTCACACCTTTTTTTGCGGTCACAGGACGAATTTGCCATTGCACCCTCTTGCGTTCCAGCAAACTTCGCTCGCCGGCCGACGGGTGAGGCTAGACTAGCAAGCCTCACCCATAACAAGGGGATCCCTTATTACTAGAGGAATTGTAGGAAAAACCGTGAGTTCGCCCTAGGCTTTTGGAGCTAACTTGCTCCACAGTTGATGAAACAAAGCGACGTTGGTCTCATCCAATTCGTAACAGTATTCTCATGGTATCAGAGCCCTCTTTTGGGGCTGAGCAGGGCGAGAGCCGACTGTAAGAACTGAGTAAAGGGGCGGCCGCCACTTGGACGCCATGTCAGCTAGGGTCGGCGGGCTGGAGCAGGGCGGTGAAGTAGATCCAAGGCGTCAAACCAGACCTATGGGGGTGCACGAGCCCTAGCAGGGCTTTGCGCATGCAGCGGGAGCTTGTGACGAAGAGCCGCCGCCGAAAGAAGGTTTCAAGCCTTTCTAAGGGACCCGACTGCGACTCTGAGGGTGGGCAAAGGATTTGGGGGGGCGGGATTGCACTTGCAGGACCCCAGGACCATCTGGAGCTAGGAAGACCACAGGACCCATCCTCCAAGCATCATGAGTGAGGTAGATGGGACAAATGGAGGTGCCAGCAGTGCCGGCAATGTTGGAGGTACCGGTAGTGGTGGCAACACTCCTAATGTCACCCTCACTGCTGCCGCAATGGCGAAGCTGGGACTGAGCCAAAAAGAAGCCATCCCCTCCGCAGCTTGGAACGAGGTATTACCTGGAATGGAGGGAGATCTTCTTGTCCTGGGTGGCAGAGCATGGGTTGGAGGAACTCTACGTTTGTCCACTTCCAGATACCGCAACTGAACTCATCCTAATGCGCGCATTCAATGCATTAACGCGCGCACTGCCAGATCCACAAGCCTACGCCCTGCGCCATTTTCACTTCGGTGGCAGAGGTGAGGATCCCTCTGATCCACGAAGTGGTGCAGCACAACTCCATGATGCCTGGAGCCACCTGTCCACGCGACAAGAAGAACAGGGCATGACTCTCATCATAACACTAAGAGATCGCCTCTGCAACCTCTACCCTGAACTAGGCGCGCCAGTCGCTGAGTTCTAGGATGATGCCATGGAAATTCGCCAAACACTCTTGGGTCTAGGTGCCTCGTGCTCTATCCTTGAGTGGCTTTTCATAGTACTGCTCCTCCTCGGCGAGCAGTACAAGGAGTTCCGGCGTGACATGCTCTGTCGTCATCCAGTCACTGAGATCAAGCTCATCGACCTCGCCTCCGTTTTTGAGGAGCTGCGCAACTACAAAGACATACTGAAGGGCGAGGCTCGCGACATGACAGCTGCGCCACCGGCAGCATATGCACACAAGAGCTCCTCTTCCGTTGCTGCTGCAGCGACCCAGACCTCATTCACCTCCCTTGGAGGATGTTCCAGTGGGGGTCGTGGCTGGTCTGGTGGCAGTGGTCGCGGCCGTGGTCACGGTCGTGGTCGCGGCCATGGTAACCAGAGGTGCAGCTACTGCAACCAGACTGGACACTTTTGGAGCTGGTTCCCTTCCCTCCGGCGGCAGATGATGGAGAAACAGCAGCAGCAGCAGACACAGCAGCAGCAGAGCCAGATACAGCAGCAGCAGAGGCAGGTACAGCATCACCATCAGCCATTGCAGCAGTTTCCCGCGGTGCAGCACTTTGGCGGTCATGGACCACCTGGGCTGCACTCTTACCATCCTGTAGTGGCTGTCACCTTTGGACTGCCGCCTCAGCATCAGCCTCATACACAGCCATTGCAGCAGATGCAGACACAGCCTGGGCCGTATGGACTGCCGGTGCACTACGTGCCACCATTTGCGACGGCTCCAGTCCTGGCCCCAGGGTGGGCCCAGCATGTGTATGATGACATGGCAGCCCCGCAGACCACTGACATGCAGGAGGCCACTCACAGCGCCTTCCCTCCAGAGAGCACCGCAGCAACCCAGCCAGGTCCGCGCCTCGAGCACACGCACATCACCACATCTCACATCTTTCCCATGCACAAGTGGTTGTTTGAAACTGCAGCATCACATCTGACGTCACCTCATCGTCTGTTGTTTGTGCCTCTATATGCCACACATGATGTGTAGGGGGTGCGGACAGGCTTGAGAGAAGTGCTGAGGGTTGAGGGCACTGGGACCGTTGCATTGCAATCACGGAGAGGGATCATGTGGCTGACTGGAGTTCTGTATGTACCTCAGTTGAAGGCAAACCTGCTGTCAGGGGGGCAGTTGGACCGCCAATTGCGCATGTCAACGCTAACATACGCAGAAAAATGCATGTTGTTCAATGCGCACGGTGCATTGCTGGCTGATGGGCCCTTGCATGCCAACATGTTGTACCGTCTGACCTTGTTCCCTGCACTGCCCTCCAACTGTACACAGACTCACATTATGACCAAAACGGACCCGAAACACACTGAGCTCATTCACAGAAGACTGGCCCACATCAATACTGAACTGGTCAATAATCTGCTGAAACATCAACCAGTACATGGACTGCATCCTGATGACTGTCCTCACGGCCTGAAAGCATCTGCTTGTCTGAACTACCAAGAAGGGAAGGCACACCGACAGAGTTTCCTTTGTCACAGAATATCAGCAAGGCACCACTTGAGCTGGTGCATGCAGACCTGACTGAACCCATGCCAGTCCCCTAAGTTGAGTATGTGTCACTGTATGTGTTAACTTTGACAGAAGACTACAGTCCTTTCTAGTGTGCTTTCCTGCTCAAAACCAAAGCGGATGCACAACGGGCGATTATGGAATGGATTCCCCTTGTTGAGCGACAGACTGGGTGCGCTCAACGCATCCTTTGTATAGACAGGGGTGGGGAATTCCTAGGCCCACTTGAAACAGGCCTGAAAACCAGAGGCATTGTCCATCAGACCACCACACCCTATACACCTCAACAAAATGGGGTTGCCGAGAGATGGCATAGAACATTGGGTGATGCTCTGCGCACCCTACTGGAAGAATCTGGCCGGACCTTTGGATTCTGGGAAGAGGCTGTCAAATATGTTACCTGGGCATGGAACAGGATACCTCAAGGGCCCCTACCCAGGGCCATCACTCCCTCGGAAAGATGGTTCAATCAGAAGGCGGACTAACACCCTGCACGAGTGTGGAGCAAAATGGCTTGTGTGTGGTTTGCTGACCCACAACACAGTCACAAGCTGAACCAACGGGGCAGGTGGTGTGTCTTTGTCGGAGTCTCTCATGCCACAAAGGCATGGAGGTCTTGGGACCCTGTACAACATGCATTTGTTGAGAGCCGGGATGTGTCTTTCCTAGAACACATGCCATACAAGGAGTTCAAGGGCCTCAAACATGCACCGGTGCTTACTGTCCCTGAACGCTACCCAGAGTACGTCAGTGTACCCATATTTGTTCACTGCGCAACCAAAGGTCAGACCACTATCCAGAGGGCACAAGGTCATAAATCAGGTGACACCGGTCCCTACCGACTTACTCACACCAACTGATCTTGCAAGCACCAGTGCAGACTCCTCAGGGTCCCCACCTGGCTGACCCCAATACAGGACAACACTGTTCAGCCTGATCCGGTCCGCTGCTCACAACGGAACATGGCCTGGGTGGATTTTAGACAGTTCTACCACACAGCCGGTCCTCCACAGCCTGTGGCTATCCTCCCAGAGCCTCTCACCACTGAAGAGGAAAGGGGGAGCTTAGACACAGAAGAATGGGAAAAGGCTATGATCAATGAGCTGAACGCTCTTCTTGAGCATGATGTCTATCGGCTGGTGCCCCTTCCCCCTGGGCACAAAGCCATTGACTTGAAGTGGGTGTTCAAAGTCAAACGGAATGTACAGGGCCAGTTTGAGAAGTACAAGGCCAAACTGGTGGCCAAGGGTTTTCACCAGATACCGGGACACGAATTTTATGGAAACTTACGCTCTAGTGGGAAAAATCACGTCAGGGGTATTGCTGCACACGAGGACTGGGATTACACCAAATGGAAGTCAAGAATGCTTTTCTGACTGGACCACTGGAAGAGGAAATGTATGTGGAACAACCACCAGGGTTCACAGACGGAACAGACAGAGTCTGGCTTCTGCTCAAGGCGCTGTACGGATTGAAACAGGCATCACGCTGTTGGAACAAGGAGATCAGCTGAACATTGGAACTTGGAGCGTTTCTGAAACGTCTGTCAGACCCCTCTCTGTTCATCTGCTGGGTGAACAGCGTTCCAGTTACTCTTCTGGTGGATGTGGATGACTTCCTAATGTTTTCTCCCTCTCTTCTTCTTGTCCAAGAGAAAAAAGCACTGCTCACTGCGCACTATCGCATGACTGACCTAGGAGAGGCACGCAACTTCCTAGGCATGACCATCTTGTACAACATAGCTGCACGTACCTTGACACAACACCAGGGACGGTTCAGAGCACACCTAACGGTTGTCCCATCTTCTGTAACATCTCCCCACACAGCATTCACCGATGAGCCAAGAAGTTTATGGACACCTCCTTGATCCTCACACCACTGACTATGGACCTGACACAGATCCCACACTGTACAGACAGATCATTGGCAGTCTCACCTACCTTTCCTCCACCAAACCGGATGTTGCCTGTGCAGTGAACACTCTTGCCCAATTCAGCCAGCAACCACGCAATGTTCATCAAAAGGCTTTGCTGAAACTTCTGCGTTATGTGTTTGACTCTGCATCCATGGGCCTCCTTCTCACCCCTGGCACTGGTCCCTTGCTTGATGGATATCATGACAGTGACTATGCACGGGACGGAAACGAACGCAGTCAAGGGGGGTATGTCTTCTGTCAATGGGGTACCACCGCTTCATGGCGCAGTGCCAAACAGTCATGCGTGGCATGCAGTGCGGCTGAAGCAGAATACACGGCCTTGGGGGGAGCAGCGTGTGAAGACACCTGGTTGCAATGGCTGTTGGGGGAGCTGGGATGATTGTGGGGGCTGTACCATTGTATTGTGACAGTTCTGCTGCACTTCGCATCACAGCAAATGACGGTGTGTTGCACCCACACTCCAAGCACATAGGGGTCAAACATCACTTTGTCCAGGAAGAAGTAGATGCAGGTATTGTACAAGTGTGTGAGCTACCTGGAAGTGAGCAACTTGCATGCTTTCTCACCAAAGCACTTTCATCCTCCTCCCTCCTCTCTAAGCTCCACCTTCTTGGTTGCATGCATGCAACACCCTCAACCAAGGGGGCGTGATAACCCTCTATGTATACATTCTTTCATATGTGTCTTCGGGTGTGCAGTGCATGAGATTTCGGTGGTCGGTGGTAATCCACCTTGATCCTAGAGATACGTGTTTGTTGAGATGGTATACACCTTGTCCACTGCCTAGCTGGCTAGCTGGCTAGCTGCACATACAGACAAGGCATGCACTGCTCTATGGAATACGTCCCCTTGTTCTGTTTTGAGATGGGCCAGGAATACACTGCCCATAATGGGTATGTCCCAGAAGGATCATCATAGGCACAATACCTTTGTGGTCTAGTTGGAATAGGCACTAGAATTTCGAACGATAGGTTGTGGGCTCAATCCCTGTGATGGCGGCAATTATCTTTGTGGTCTAGACTAGGACAGGAAGCTTCTAGGAAGCTTATTGGAGCCTGCCTTGAGGATGACACTTGGCGGTTTAAGGATGCGCCAAGTAGGACTGTAGGTTGAGGTTGGTTCCAGTGAAGCCACTACAAGCAGAAGCATTAGCAAAGCTCTGCAAGTACAAAAGCTTGTACCCTGCATGCATCCATTTACAGATATTGCCTTTGAGACTCCTCACAGAGTGTCCAACCAAAGGTAGACACTAAAGGGTTATGGGCCCACACTTCAAAGTCTAAGGCACGCTTCCAAGACCAACTAGCGCGTGGTCTTACAGGGCGCACAGGAACAACAGGGACATGAACATCGGGTGGCTCCATCTGCTCCATCGGCTCCATCAACTTCTTCAGGTAGGGTGCACGCAAGTGGCGAACTAGGGGATGAGGAACAGCACTCTCCATATTGGACAAGACCCTCGAGCCCCAACGGGATTAAGCTCTACCCTTTTTTAGAAGGTGGTATGACCGCGAGTCCGTTCTCTCACAGCGGCACCATCCCCTTAGGCGATCATCTGCAGGAGGTGTATGCAACGGAACCAACTGCACCTTTGACAACGGTCGCAGTCAGCAGCCTCATCAGCCCCATCGGCCTCAATGAAGCAGAGTAGCACTGAAGCAGAGAAGACAAGCAACCGCCAAAAATGGTGGACCTGACTCAAGCCCGCCTTGAGGCGGGTATGTCCAAATTCACGGGGACAGGTTTTCCTTTGTGGAAATTACAGTTTGAGATTTTCATGAACGTGCGTGGCTACCTCGACATCCTAAAAGGGACCGAGACAGCACCCGGCCATGCGACGGTGACGACACATGCAACTGACCTTGCAGCATGGACAATGAAGAAAAACGTGGCTCTCGCCATACTTGTGACGTCCATCAATGCGCCTCAACACTACCACATCACAGGATGCACATTGGTTGCCGAGGCCTTCGCAAAACTCTCACGCGTGCATCAATCAAACGCCCTAGCAAACCGACTCTTCATCTTCCAAAGGTTGATGGCGATGAGGGTGAGCGAAGGAGAATCGATACCCGCATTTTTGTATTTGCTCGACAACATGCTGCAAGATGACTAGCAAATGGAATGGAATCTTGATTCCAACATACGTGCCGTGATCCTTCTAATGGCGCTGCCGGAAAGCTGGGGGTCCTTGATCACCGTACTTGGCAGTTGGAAGGAGGCAGATCTGACTTATGAGGCTGTCGCCAAACACGTCAACAATGAGTCCATGCGACGCAGTGGCAGTGAGGCAAACATCTCAGCCTATGCCTCTCACTTCGGTGGACAAGGTGCAAGCTCTCGCTCCAGTCAAGGCAACAGCGGAAGCGGTGGCGATGGAGGGAAAGGCAGTGGTGGCGGGAAGAGTTCCAAGAAGCCCGGTATCTGTCACAACTGTGGCAATGCTGGGTACTGGGCTAGGGACTGTCATAGTCCCAAGAAAGAAGGCGGGAACAAAGGTAGGAAGGAGAAGAAGGAGCTAACCAACATGATGGCTAGAGGGTTTCCCATGAAGGGGGAAGCGATCCTTAGGCCCGGGGCATTTGCCCTTGACTTGGGCACCAACCACCACTCATCAAAATAGAAGGGTGGATTTGTCTCCATGGCCGAAACTGACATGCGCATCAAGTGTGCAAATGGCGGTGTCGGCCAAGCCATGGGCGAAGGGGACAAGGTGATCACGCTCAACGTGAATGGTGATGAGAAGGATGTCAATCTCCAAAAGGTGGTGTACATGCTCTCCTTGGCAGCGAACTTGCTGTCGGTTTCACAAATCACCAATAACAACATGACCATGGTTTTCACCAACAAGGAAGCTGTGGCCCCAAAAAACGAGGACATCCAAATTTTGTACCCTAAAGATGACCTCATGCTTCAAGTTCCAAGATTTGACGGCCTCTACGTGTTTCAAACCAAAGTCACCAAGGTGTCAGATGAGGGACTCGCTTGTGCCACCAAAACAATGGCACCGGAGCCAAAGGATGCACCGCCGGCAACCGTTGCAGCCACCACATCAACCAAGGACACTGACACTGAGCTGTGGCACCAGCGATTTGGCCACGTGACCAACAAACACGCTGAGCTGTGGCACCAGAAGATGCAGGAGCAAGAGGTAGTTCGCGGAATGGAAGGGTGCACCATGAAGCATGGAGAAGGGTGTACATTGTGTGAACCATGTCTTCAAGCGAAGGTAAAGAAGAAGCCGTTTGGGAGAGGAGGTCAACGAGTAGAGCATGTCTTGGAACTGATATACAGTGACGTGTGTGGACCCTTTCGCACAACATCTAACGGAGGAAGCAAGTAATTCCTGACCTTCATTGATGACCACAGCCACAAGTTGTGGATCTACTTCCTCAAAACAAAAGGAGAGGTCAAGGAGAAGCTCCTCGAGTTCGTCGCCATGGTAGAGCGGCAAACTTCCAAGAAAGTGAAGTTGCTCCGAAGTGACAACGGGGGTGAGTAGGAGGCATGCAAGCCTTGGCTCAAGCATCATGGCATCCACCACGAGCAAACCACCCCTTACAAACCCCAAAGCAACGGCGTGGCCGAGAGGATGAACCAAACCCTGCTTGGCATGGTGCAAAGCATGCTCTTCGACGCCAAGCTACCACCTCGCTTTTGTATAGAAGAAGCAACAACGGCCTGCTACTTCTTGAAACTCACACCAGCACTCGCGATGTGAAAGCGTGGAAAGGAGTAGGACAAGCAGCTGAAGACCCCACAGGAAGCATGGTCGGAAAAGAAACCCAACGCATCTCATCCAGTCGGGAGAAGGTGGAGGCAAGCTCGACGCACGTTCCAATAAGTGTGTCATAGTTGGGTACAACACGTCACACAAAGCCTATCGGCTTTGGGACCAGGCAGCAGGCAAGCTCATGAGGAGCCGTGACGTCATGTTTGACAAATGCACCCTTGGAAAAGAAGAACTGCTGGACCCGATCCTCGCTCCCAAAGCGGGAGAGTGGATAGTGTTGCTTGAGTTTGGAGACCAAGCACCCAACAACTGGCTTGCTTTGCCTGCAGGTGGTGGGAATGGGAGAGTAGTTGCGGAGGATGACGCATCATCTAACATGGACACGGATACCGAGGCGTCCGGGGCTTCCGAGTCTGACTTGGAGTCTGACGACTCTTCTAACAACGATGACGATGACATCGACAAAAAAACACCACCATCTGTGGAAGCACCAGCACCAAAGCAAGAAGCCGCACCAGCACCCGACGCAGTTTGCGACCAAAGAAAGCGCCTTTGCGGTATGAGGATGGTTGGACCTGCCTTAGCTGGTTGTGCATGGCTCAATCAGAGGCATCCACAGTGGCAGAGGCGATGAATGGCCCAGATGCGGCCAAATGGAAAGAGGCAGTGGACAGCGAGCTCGCGTCCATTGCCGAGAATGGCACGTGGGTGCTGGTGGATAAACCCGACAAGGCCCACGTGGTAGGATCCAAGTGGGTCCTCCGAGTGAAGAAGAGGTAAGATGGCAGCATCGACAAGTTCAAGGCAAAAGGTAGTGGCATGAGGTTCTCTCATCGCCCAGGCTCCAAGTACGATGAGACGTTTGCTCCCGTCATGACCTTTGCCTCCATCCGCTCTCTCCTCGGCATTACAGCCACAAAGAACCTAGAGATACACCAGATGGATGACAGGAAAACTCTTCTTTATGGGAAGCTCGACAAGGAAGCGCTGATGGAGGTGCCCGAAGGAGTCAAAGCTCCCACGGGCAAGGTGTGCAAGTTGGTGAAAGCGCTCTACGGGCTGAAACAGGCCCCAGGGATGTAGTACAAAGAGATGGACGGTTTCATGACCATTCTCTCCTTTGCGCCTTGCCAGAATGACCCAAGCATGTACGTGCGCGTTGATGGGAGAGGCCTGATGCTGGCTGCGCTGTATGTTGATGATCTGATCATCTGCTCGTCTTCGGTCAAGCTGCTGGATGAGCTGAAGTCTGACCTCAGTAAAAGGTTTAAGATGAAGGGCATGGGTCCTCTTGAGAACTACCTCGCCATTGCCATCCACCGTAACTGAGCAGCAGACACCATCAAACTCAACCAAACAAAATACACCGGTGAGGTAATGAAGCACTATCACATGGAAGACTACAAACCTGTTGGCACCCCAACAACGACCACTACGAAGCTGAAGGCCTCCGTGTCGCCAAGCAACAAAGAAGAACAAAGGGAGATGCAAGACATCCCCTACCAGTCCACCGTGGGTAGCATCATGTACGACATGGTAGGGACTCGTCCGGACATCCGCTATGCTGTGGGACAAGTGAGCAGATTTGTGGCCAACCCAGGGCCACAACTTTGGCAGGCAGTCAAGCGCATCGTGCGCTACCTACAAAAGACACGTCACATGGGCCTCGTCCTTGGAGGCCAAGAAGGTACGGACCCCCTCCACCTGAAGTGCTACACCGACGCTGACTGGGTAGGAAATCTTGACGACCAAAAATCTACCTCTGGATACGTGTGCATCTTGAATGGCGCTGGCATCTCATGGACCAGCAGGACGCAGGATTGTGTTTCCGTGCCACGGCTGAGGCAAAATATGTTGCTCTGTCTGAGTTGTGCAAGGAGACTCAGTGGCTATGCAGCTTGCTTGGGGAAATGACAGTGCCATAGAAGGACTCCACGATCGTACACGTGGACAACATGAGCGCCATCTCGATGGCTGAAGATGAAGTTATCTCCCGGTGAATGAAGCACATCGACATACGTTACCACTACTCACGTGACCTGATCATGAAGAACGTGGTGGACTTGCAGCATTGCAGAACAAAGAGCATGCTTGCTGATTGCATGACCAAGCCGCTGGAGAGCGACTTGCGCTATGCATGCATTTGTGGATTCGGCATGAGGAGTGCGCAGAGGAAGGGTGAGCCCCAAGGCATTGATGGAGCCCAGTGAGCAACAGATGGAAAGAGGTGCAAGGGAGAGATTTGTTGAAATGGTATGCACCTTGTCCACTACCTAGCTGGCTAGCTGCACATACAGATAAGGCATGCACTGCTCTATGGAGTACGTCCCCTTGGTCTGTTCTGAGATGGACCAGGAATGCACTGCCCACAATTGATATGTCCCCTGAGGATCATCATAGGCATTACACCTTTGTAGCCTAGTTGGAATAGGCACCGGAGTTTCAAACGACAGGTTGCGGGGTAAACCCCGCGACGGCCGCAACTTTCTTTGTGGCCCAAACCGGGACAGGAAGCTTCTAGGAATCTTACTAGAGCCTGCCTTGAGGATGACACTTGGCGGTCTAAGGACGTGCCAAGTAGGACTGTAGGTTGAGGTTGGCTCCAGTGGAGCCACGACAAGCAGAAGCATTAGCAAAGCTCTGCAAGTATAAAAGCCTGTACCCTGCATGCATCCATTTCCAGTTCTTGCCTTTGAGACTCCTCACAGAGTGTCCAACCAAAGGTAGACACTAAAGACCAACATACGGACTTCGTGAGGTTGCAAACTAAATGAACCTAAAGTGTGTATCCCTCGTTCGAGGGTGATATGTTATCTTGGTTGCAATATCAAGAGTGATTGGTGGCCTCCCATGTCTGGACCCATTTTCTAGACCGTTGCTATCCGGCGCATTGACAGTGTTCGCCAAGCCCATCACGTGGCGGCGCCACCCTGTTGTCTCCCACCCTCCACCGGCCGTCAACCCTTGCCTGCCCTCGTTAGAAGACCTACTTGTGCCCTTGCAAGCCATGCATCATATTGTGCTTGCTGTGGTGCAAGACCTAGATTAGTCTCCAACTTGCGTGACTTGCTAGGTTTAAAGTAGGTTTCTTGATCTCTGGCCTAGTTTGAGACTCGTAGGTGCTGTCGGGCTTTTTTTGTGATCACAGGGCGAATTCGCCCTTGCACCCTGTTGTGTGCCAACGAACTGCGCTCGCCGACCGGCGGGCGAGGCTCGACTAGCGATGGGATCCCTTGTTACTAGAGGACTTGTAGGAAAAACTGTGAGTTTGCCCGAGGTTTTTGGAGCTAACTTGCCCCCACAGTTGATGAAACAAAGCGGCATTGGTCTCATTCGATTTGTAACATTATTCTCAACCTTGACTCCACCCCAACACTCATGGACCATCATGTACACGTGTAAAAGGTCCATTGTAGCCAACACAAAGTGTCTGACCGCCTGGACTGCAGATTTTTCATTGGAACACTGCTCTAACTGGTTTGTCAAGGGTGTTCATTATCAAATCACGTCCTTGGTACAGTGCCACTGCAAATTTCCCAAAAAAATCACCTTGACCAATTTTCAGACTGTAGTTGTGGTGAAGGCCCATCTTTCTTTCACCCTGTGAACCATCCCTGCTTCGTGCTTTTGGAATAAATCAAGTGCACTCAGTCTTACCCACACCAGTATAGAAAACAACGTGGGTATGCCCAATAGTGGGAATCAGAAGCAACGGAATGGTGGAAGCAAACATACAAGTCAGAAGTAGACAAGGGAACTGGAACTTCTTGCAGTAATGAGCAAAGGTATGGGGTGAGCTGAGTTAGGAGTGGCAAGAAAAAAAAGTGGCAAAGGACATGCAAAGACTGTAATGGCAGATTGGATGTACGGTGTTATGGCCACAGAATGCAAGGTGAACAGATTATGATGGATGTGAGGGTGCAAGAAAGTGAAAAAAACGTTTTGCCTCATAAAAACTATCTGGCATCAAGTTGCATGATGTTTGTTTCACATATTCTAGTGCAATTCACTGAAATCTATTCAGATTCCATCTGATTGAGATATGACTTTCCATAGTTTTGAGGTCATGGGTTTGGTTCAGGTGACAAAACCAACAAAAACAATATGGCCAGGATAATTGACCAGGGAGGATGAGAGCGGCCTTGAAGGCCAAAGGGCGGCTGGAGGACCTTCAGGAGGTTTTTAGGATCATTGCCTGTGCATGTAGTGGAGAAGAAATTTCCCTTGCATGTGAATGTGACTGGTGCACCATTCACATCTCCCTAGTCTAGGTGTGTGTTAGAGAGAAGACAATCACAGAGTGTAACTTCACGGTCCCTTGGCCAAATGAGGGTTGCTAGAAATCTGTGAAAATGTACTGTCTCACTTAAGAGTTAGTAGACATTTGCATTCTCTGCAATAACTTGCACGCTTCCATAAATTCTGTCGTTGCAACCTGCAAACCTCTCACACAATCAGTTGGTCATGCTTTGGCAGCTCTTTGTGCGCCGGGTCACTTCCCTGAGGGCTGTCCCACTTTTTTTCATTTGTATAAGAGCCAAAACTTAGCCGTGCCTCATCCTTGAGGCATTCCTTCCACCCTGCTTTGTGAGAGGGACGTTTGTGGGTCGAATGCCTCATCACCATGGCAAAATCCACTTCTGTTGTGGCCGGCATAAAATTGCAAAGTTTTAATGCAACAACCTCTTCAAATAGAGAAATGACATGAAGATGGAGCTGATGGAGAATGACCCATCTCAGCTCGCTTCCACTTGAAGATAGCACACAAAGCAGTCCAAGAGCTGAGATGGCTCATTCTCCATTATCATTCTCCATTATTAACATGCATCTGTGTCTTTGCATTCTCAATGTGAAGATAGATGAGTCTAATTCCATGACTGCCAACATCAACATGGTGAGATCTTTCTCTGACTAGCTTGCTGCAATTGAAGACAGTTAGATGGAGCATGTTATCATGCTAATCATCCTCTCTGCTCTTCCTCGCAGCTACACTCCTGTGATTATTGCCCTCAACCAGCATGGCGACAAGCTTTCCCTTAACAATGTGGAGAAGAGCCTTCTGTTTAAGGAGCACTACCAAAGAGATGAAGGCAAAAGTGGACGTCACTTCTGTCATCAACTCTGGTGATGGGGTTGGAGCATCAACAAGGAGAAATGGGGTAGGAGAAAAGAAAAAAAGGGACTGTCACTATTGCAAGAAGCTGGGGAATTGGTGTCCGAATGCTTGAAGAAGAAGGGGGACCTTGGAGCTGGAGTGGGAGCGGGGAATGAGTCCCACAACACCATAAATGAAACAGATTAGGAGAGTGGATTCATGACCACC
>SZWC01002264.1:47548-50717 GCA_023375785.1 Penium margaritaceum
TAGGAGATGAAAGTTCGGCACAGTGGGGTACTTCCAAAGGTGCATGAGTGATGAATGATTAGTGAGTTATTGGGGGCTGTGGTTGTGTCACGGAAACAAAGCAGCTGAAATTGGCAGATATTTTATCCACACCCTATGACAGCTTGTAGTGGGCTATAATCAAGGTATTTGTGCATTTCATGTTGTTGGATACAGTGGAATCAAGCCACAGCAATCCAAAAACTGCTTGCGATGGATATGAGAGTGCCAGAAAGTGACAAAAATAGGTTGCTCGATAAAACTCATCTGGCATGAAAGTTGCATAGAGGATGTTTCACAGGTTCCAACACACTTTATGGAACTCGATACGGATTCCGTTTGAGTGAGATATGGATTTCCAAAGTTTGGAGATCATGGGTCGGGTTCAAGTGACGACCTGAGCACTTTGAGCTCAAAAGGTGGCAGGATTATTGGCCCGGACGGCTGAGAGCGGCCTTCAAGGAGAAAAGGCGGCTGGAGGACCTCCAAGAGACTTCAAGGAAGGTGCAGACCACGATTGTTTGTCATCCAAGTGGTGTGAGACATAATTCCCTTGTGTGACAAGGTGACTGCCCCTTATCCCGCTAGGCTAGGAGAGTGTGCTAGAGGGTAGACTTTGACAGAGTGTATCTCAGTGCTCCCTAGGTCAAATGAAGCATATAAGGGCTTGTTAGAAAGCTGTGACAATTTACTTTCTCACTCAAGAGTGGATTCATCCTCTGCAAACCTACATTTTCTTCCGTAATTTCTGTCTGTGCAACCTACAACCCCCTC
This sequence comes from Penium margaritaceum, assembly GCA_023375785.1. Lineage (NCBI taxonomy): Eukaryota > Viridiplantae > Streptophyta > Zygnematophyceae > Desmidiales > Peniaceae > Penium > Penium margaritaceum. The sequence continues at coordinate 48,341 of SZWC01002264.1, forward strand.
TCACAAACAGTTGGTCCTGCCTAGGCGGCTCTTAGTGAGCCTGATCACCTCCCTGAGGGCTGCCCCAGTTTCCATAAGTGGTATCAGAGCTAGAACAAGGCTTTTTCTCATCCTTGAGGCATTCCTTGCACCCTGTTGTGTGAGAGAGCCGTTTGTGGGCTGAACGTTGCACTACCATGGCGACATCCGCTTCTGTGGTGGCCGGTGTCAACATCGCTAAGTTCGAAAGCAAGAACTTCTTCAACTGGAGCAACAACATGAAGATGGTGCTGATAGAGAAGGGTCTCTGGAGCCAGGTGGATGAGAAGGAGAAGGAACCAGAAGAAAGCTCCCTATCCCCTGTCAAGGCCCGTACCTACCGTGAGAAGCGTGACCGCGCCCTTGCAACCATCTACCTCCAGCTCGCCGAATGGCAGCAACTCCTCATCTGTGGTATCCTCACACCAAAGGAGGTTTGGAAAAAGCTTGAGTCCACTTACGCTTCCAAGTCAATCCTCATGAACATGCAGCTGCGTCGTCGCTCTCACACTGTGAAGATGGATGAGTCCGTATCCATGATTGACTACATCAACATGGTGAAGTCTCTCTCTGACTAGCTTGATGCGATTGAGGACCCTGTCAAGGAGCGTGTGCTCATGCTAACCATCCTCTCTGGCCTTCCTAGCAGCTACACTCCTCTCATTGTTGCCCTGGACCAGCGTGGCGACAAGCTCTCCCTCAATGATGTGGAGGAGAGCCTGGTGTTTGAGGAGGAGTGGCGCAAGGGAGAGGAGGGCGGAAGCGGACTGGACGTCCCTCTCATCACCAACTTTGGTCATGGGGACGGTACTACATCAACCAGGAGTAACGGTGGAGGAGGGAAGAAGAAGGGGAACTGCCACTACTGCAAGAAGCCGGGCCATTGGGCGCGCGAATGTCAGAAGAAGAAGGCGGACCTTGCGGCTGGAGTGGGAGCGAGAAAACAGTCTGACGCTTCCGCGAACGCCGCAGATTTGGAGAGTGGATTCGTGAAAACCATCTGGGTCCTGCACGTCTCCGAAAACACCGCCCTGTTCTGGATCATCGACTCGGGAGCCACGCGGCACATGACGTGTCGCCGGGAGTGGTTCGTTGTCTACACCGTCATTGAGCCTCGTCGGGTGTACATGGGGGACAACCATGTGCAAATGGCGGTTGGGGAGGGTGAGATTGTGTTTTGTGCTTCCGTTGAGGGTAAGCACGTGGAACGTCGTGTGAAGGGGGTGCTCCATGTTCCGGGGCTGGCAGCTAACCTCCTCTCTGTCTCATCTCTCATCTCCGAAGGCATGCAGGTTTGCTTTGAGAATGGTGGCTGCACCATCTCTGCCCGCGCAGGCCGTGTGCTTGCAAAAGCGAACAAGGAGGACGGTCTTTACCGCCTCTACGTGGCGTCGGAGAAAGAAGCCGACTCAGCGTTGGCGGCGAGAGAGGGAAAACACGACATCCGCCTGTGGCACCACCGGCTCGGTCACCTCGGCTTTGGCGCCATCATCTCCATGCATCAGATGGTCTACGGCTTGGAGCTCAAGGGGGTGAAGCAGCCTGGTGCATCGGCTTGTGAGAGCTGCATTGAAGGGAAGAAAGCCTCAGCTCCTTTCACGGAGGAGGGGAAGGGGGCGGCTGAGCTTCTCTCGCTTGTTCACTCTGATTTGTGCGGTCCCATGCAATCACAATCCTTGTCCGGCAAGTTGTACTTTGTCACTTTCATTGATGACAAGTCGAGGAAGACGTGGGTGTTGTTCCTGGATAGAAAGGATGAGTGCTTTGATGCTTTCAAGGTGTGGATTACTGCTGCATACAATGAGAGTAGCAGGCGGTTGAAGGTGCTTCGCACCAATGGTGGAGGAGAGTACCTCTCCAACGACTTCCACACCTTCCTCAAGCGTCGCGGGATCAAGCACAAAGTAACCCCACTTGGAACACCGCAGCTGAATGGCGTGGCTGAACGCGTGAACCGCACGCTCATGGAGTGTGTTTGCAGCATGCTCCAAGACGGGGAGCTCCCACCAACCTTTTGGGCGGAAGCGGTCAATACCGTCGTGTACCTGAAAAACCGAAGCCCTACGCGCGCCGTGCTGCTGATGACACCGGAGGAGGCGTGGACAGGACGCAAGCCAACAGTGACGCACCTGAATGTCTTCGGGTGTGACGTAAAGTCGGTGAAGGCCGCCTTCCTTGGCTACGACACCATGGGATACCGCCTCTACAACCTCGCCGCACGCAAGATCATCCGCAACCGTGACGTGGTCTTCCAAGAGGAAGTGAAGGGCTGGACTTGGAGCCCTATGTCGGCAGTTCCGCTTGCTCCCGCACTTGTACCAGAAGTGGGAGAAGTACCGGTAGCAGAAGAGGGCGGTGC
>SZWC01002264.1:59351-79530 GCA_023375785.1 Penium margaritaceum
CTCTTAGTGAGCCTGATCACCTCCCTGAGGGCTGCCCCAGTTTCCATCAGTGGTATCAGAGCTAGAACAAGGCTTTGTCTCATCCTCGAGGCATTCCGTGCACCCTGTTGTGTGAGAGAGTCGTTTGGGGGCTGAACGTTGCACTACCATGGCGACATCCACTGCTGTGGTGGCCGGCGTCAACATCGCCAAGTTCAAAGGCAAGAACTTCTTCAACTGGAGCAACAACATGAAGATGGTACTGATGGAGAAGGGAATCTGGATCCATGTGAGTGAGGAGAAACTAGCTCAGTCCTCTCTCTCACCTGGCGAGGCCTGTACCCACCGCGAGAAGCATGCCTGCGCCCTCACCACCATCTACCTCTGCCTCGCCGAACGGCAGTAACTCCTTGTCTTTAGCATCCTGATGCCTACGGAGGTTTGGAAGAAGCTTGATTCTACTTTTGCATCCAATTCAATCCTTATGAGCATGCAGCTGCGTCATCGTTTTCACACTGTGAAGATGGATGAGTCCGGATCTATGATTGACTACATCAACATGGTGAAGTCTCTTACCGACCAGCTTTCTGCAATTGAGGACACTGTCAAGGAGCCTGTGCTCATGCTAACCATTCTCTCTGGCCTTCCTAGCAGCTACACTGCTTTCATTGTTGCCCTGGACCAGCATGGCAACAAGCTCTCCCTCAATGACGTAGAGGAGAGCCTGCTGTTTGAGGAGGAGCGCCGCAAGGGAGAGGAGGGAGGAAGCGGACTGGACGTCGCTCTCATCACCAACTCTAGTCATGGGGGTAGTGCTACACCAACCACAAGCAACAGCAAAGGAGGGAAGAAGAAGGGGAACTTCCACTACTGCAAGAAGTCAGGCCATTGGGCATGTGAATGCCGGAAGAAGAAGGCGGACCTTGCCGCTAGAGTAGGAGCAGGAAAATAGTCCGAAACTTCCGTAAACGTAATGGATTGGGAGAGTCGATTCGTGACAACTATTGGAGTCCTGCACGTCTCCGCCAACACTGTCTCATTCTGGATCATCGACTCTGGTGCCACGCGGCACATGACGTGTCGCCGGGAGTGGTTCGTTGTCTCCACAGCCATTGAGCCTCGTCAGGTGTACATGGGGGACAATCATGTGCAAATGGTGGTTGGGGAGGGTAAGATTGTGTTTTTTTCTTCCGTTGAGGATAAGCACCTGGAACGTCGTGTGAAGGGGGTGCTCCATGATTTGGGGCTGGCAGCTAATCTCCTCTCTATCTCATCTCTCATCTCTGAAGGCATGCAGGTTTGCTTTGAGAATGGTGGCTGCACCATCTCTGCCCGTGCAGGTTGTGTGCTTGCAAAAGCGGACAAGGAGGATGGACTTTACCGTCTCTGTGTGGCGTCGGAGAAGGAAGCCGGCTCAGCGTTGGTGTCAAGGGAGGGAAAACACGACATCGGCCTGTGGGACCGCTGGGTTGGTCACCTCGACTTTGGCGCCATCATCTCCATGCAGCAGATGGTCTGCGGCCTGGAGCTCAAGGGGGTAAAGCAGCCAAGTACATCATCTTGTGAGAGCTGCATTGAAGGGAAGCAAGCCCGCTCTCCTTTCAAGGAGGAAGGGAAGGGGGCAGCTGAGCTTCTCTCACTCGTTCACTCTGATTTGTGTGGTCCCATGGCATCTTAGTCCTTGTCCGGCAAGTTGTATTTTGTCACGTTTGTTAATGACAAGTTGAGGAACACATGGCTGTCCTTTATGGCTGAAAAGGATGAGTGCTTTGATGCTTTCAACGTGTGGATTACCGCTGCACAGAATAAGAGTGGCAGGCGATTGAAGGTGCTTCGCACCGACGGTGGAGGAGAGTACCTCTCCAATGACTTCCGCACCTTCCTCAAGCGTCACGAGATCAGGCACGAGGTCACCCCACCTGGAACACCGCAGCTGAACGGTGTGGCTGAATGCGCAAACCGCATGCTCATGGAGTGTATTCGCAGCATGCTCCAAGACGCGGAGCTCCCACCAACCTTTTGGACAAAAGCGGTCAACACTGTCGTGTACCTGAAAAACCGGAGTCCCATGAGCGCTGTGCCACAAATGACACCGGAAGAGGCGTGGACAGGACGCAAGCCAATAGTGACGCACCTGAAATTCTTCAGATGTGGCGCATTTGTACACGTGCCTGCCGGCAACCGCAGCAAGCCAGACACAAAGTTGGTGAAGGCTTCCTTCCTCAGCTACGTCACCATGGGATACCGCCTCAACAGCCTCGATGCACGCAAGGTCATCCGCAGCCGTGACATGGTCTTTCAAGAGGGCGTGAAGGGCTGGAACTGGAGTCCTATGTCTGCAGTTCCACTTGCTCCCACACCTGTACTTGAAGTGGGAGAAGAACCTGTCACAGAAGACGGCGGTGCGGAAGATTGCGGTGATAGCGGCAATGACAAGGAGGTGGTGGGAGCTGAGAAGGAGAAGGAGCCAGCAACCAAATCTGATGGGGAGGAGCAGCGAAGCAACGTACCACAGCTGCCACGACGGTCCGCACACATCGACAAAGGTGCAAAGGACAGTGGGGAGAAGCTACAGTGGTCCGTGAGGCTCGCAAAGAAGCAGATGCAACAAGGGGAGCGGCTGAACCTGTGCTCCGTTCCACCACCAACGGAGACCTCTGACCTTGAGCTCCTCTTCCTCACTGTCACCGATGACCCAGCAACCTTCACTGAAGCCATGTGCAGTGCCGAGGCGGCAGATTGGCATGCCGCAGCAGACGAGGAGTATGGTGCGCTCATAAAGAACGGCACCTGGACCCTCGAGGAAGCTCCACGTGGTAGCCGGGTGATCGCGTGCCAGTGGATCTTCAGGTGCAAGCATGGTACGGATGGTAAGGTGCTCAGGTACAAAGCACGGTTGGTTGCAAAGGGGTATGCACAGACTGAGGGGGTGGATTACAATGAGACATTTGCACCTGTCGCAAAGTTCCCATCCATCCGAGCGAACCTCGCTCTTGCTGCTGCTATGCACTGGGAGGTGCATCAAATAGATGTGACATGTGTATTGCTGAATGGTGACCTCGAGGAGGATGTGTACATGGAGCAGCCGGAGGGGTATGTGGTGGAGGGAAAGGAGGATTCGGTGTGCAAGCTTGTGAGGGCCCTCTACGGCCTGAAACAAGCAGCGCGAGCATGGTACCACAAGATGGATGAGCAGCTGGATGGACTTGGTTTTGTGCAAAGTGAAGCCGACAATGCAGTCTATGGGCACATGCAAGAGGCAAGCCAGGTCATCATCTTGCTCTATGTTGATGATCTGCTCATTATATCTGACTCCAAGTCCATTTTGGACAATGTGAAGTATTCTCTTGCTTCCAGGTTCGACATGAAAGACATGGGCGAACTCAGCGACTACCTTGGTCTTCAGGTCAAGCGCGATCGGCAGCAGCAGAATTTGGAGCTGTCGCAAAGCACGTATGTGAGCGACATCGTCAAGCGCTTCAACATGGCAGGAGCGCGCAAAGCCGCAACACCACTGCAACTGGGAGCAAAGCTAAGCATGAAGCAGACTCCCCACGGCATGCAAGAGAGCAGTCACATGGAAGCAGTGCTGTAATAAGCAGCCGTTGGGAGTCTCACATGCATAGCAGTCGGCACGTGCCTCGACATCAGCCTAACAGTGGGAGTGCTAAGCGAGTTTTGCGTGAATTTGGGCGAGCTCAATTGGGAGGCAGTCAAGCGTGTGCTGGGATACCTTGACAGCAGCAGCAGCCTGAGCCTCACCTTCAATGGCAACAACAACCCCATCCTCATCGGCTACAGTGATGCAGATTGGAGGGGTGACCTGGACACAAGGAGGTCAACCAGTGGGTTTGCGTTTGTGTTTGGGGGAGGTGCAGCCAGTTGGAGGAGCAAGAAGCAAGAGTGCATTGCCGTCTCCTCCACCGAAGCAGAGTACATCGCCCTAAGTGAAGCAGCAAAGGAAGTTGTTTGGCTGCGTGAGCTGCTGGCAAGACTTGGACAGCAGCAGACCACAGTGACTAAAGTGTACTGTGACAACATGAACGCCATTGCTCTAACCAAAAACGCAGAGTTTCATGCCCACACCAAGCACATCAACCTGCGATACCACTTCATCCGCAAGCTCGTGGCGCAGCAAGTGGTACAAATCAAGTTCTTCCCTTCAAGCATGATGCTGGCAGACTTCCTGACCAAGCCGCTAGCAGCGCACCGCTTTCAGTAGCTGAGGGGACAGTGAGGAATTGTCTAGTTTTTATTCTCGCAAAGTGGGAGAATGATGGAAATGAGAGTGCCAGAAAGTGACAAAAATAGGTTGCTCGATAAAAATCATCATGCATGATGGTTGCATAGAGGATGTTTCACAGGTTCCAGCACACTTTACGGAACTCAAGTCGGAGTCTGTTTGAGTGAGGTATGGATTTCCAAAGTTTGGAGATCATGGGTCGGGTTCAAGTGACAACCTAATCACTTTCAGCCCAAAGAGAAGCTGGAATATTGACCAGGACGGCTGAGAGCGGCCTTCAAGGAGAAAAGCCGGCTGGAGGACCTCTAGGAGACTTCAAGGAAGGAGCAGACTATGATTGTTGGTCGTGCAGGTCGTGTGAGACATTATTCTCATGTGTGACAAGGTGACTGCCGCTCATCCCGCTAGACTAGCAGAGTGTGCTAGAGGGTGAACTTTGACAGAGTGTATCTCAGTGCTCCCTTGGCCAAACGAGGCATAGAAAGGCCTGTTAAAAAGCCGTGACCATGTAATTTCTCACTCAATAGTTGATTCAGACGTTTGCGTTCTCTGCAAACCTACATTCCCTTCCGTAACTTCTATCTGTTCAACCTGCAACTCCCTCTCACAAAGAATTGGTTTTGCCTAGGCTGCTCTTAGTGAGCCTGATCACCTCTCTGAAGGCTGCCCCAGTTTCCATCAAGAGACAAGTTGGAGGTTGCAGAGAAAAAAATAGAAAAGCGTGTGAAGTTGTGTAGAGAGCATGAATGGCTGGTTTGAATCATGGATGGGAAAAAACATTAGCACAGCTTTCTAACTGGCCTAAGTACGCTCCATTTCGTGCATGGAGCTGGAAGAACTACCCTGTCAAAGTTTACCTCCTAGCACACTCCTAGCCTAGCGGGATGAGCGGCAGTCACACTCTCACACAAGAGAATTACCATCCCTGCCATGTGCATAGCCAAAAATCTTGATGGGGACCTTCCTTAAAGTTCCCTGAAGGTCCTCCTGCTGCCTTTCTACCTTGAAGGCTGCTCCAAGCATCCTACGCCAGTAATTCTAGCCGTCATTGGTGCTGGTAGTGGAGGATCTGTCACTTCAACTGAACCCACTGCCACCAAACCTAAAAAATCCATATCTCCCTCAAAAGGACTACGAATTGAGTTCTTTCAACTGTTGCAGAACCAGGAAGAGATCCTCTATGCATCTCTTATTCCTGGTGATTTTTATCAAGATGTTGTTCTTTTATGCCCCATGGCCACTGCTATGGCTTGACAGACAGGTTGGGCATGCACTGCTCCCTTTGAGTAAGTACCTCGAACATTGTTCGTGGTCTAAGTCCAAGCGAGACACCAGAACTGTAGCGCAACGGATAGCATGTTCGACCTAGGAACAAGAGGTCCTGCGATCGAGCCTTGATATGCGCAGGAAGGTGTTTGACCTTCCTACACAGGGGAAGCTTCTTAGACATTTCTCCATGCGCGAGGAGAGTGTGCCACTTGGCCGTCAGTGTATCCGCCAATTGGTGGACTGGTGAGGTGGTGTGGAGTGACCAACCCAAAAGTGCCACTACCCACACACCTTAGAATCCAGGCATAGGACTATATGTACCAGGCTCATTCCTCATTCTAATTACACAATCTGGCCTTAGATGCTCCTCACAGAGTTTTCCAACTAAGGAACAGTATAAAGAAGACACTACTTGGTCTAAGCCCCAGGAGTTAGTCTTTGACTAGCACCTCGCGCGTAAGTGACCAAGTGTTAAGTGGACACAGTTGCTAGCAAGTGATTGCCTAGGAACTGCTTAGTGTGGAATCGTGATCCTGAGGGTGATATCTTCTCCTAGCTCAAATGCTAGGAGCGGACGGCAGGTGCTATTGTGTCGGCCCTGATTTCTAGTCCGTTTGCCTCAGGCCGGTTGACAAAGGGTTATGGGCCCACACTGACTAGTTGTAAGGCATGCTTCTCTCAACTCTGGTACTCTCTCTCCAGGTGCACACATCAGCTCCATCAGCTCCATCAGCTCCATCTGCTTCATCAGCCGCAATGGCTGAACTTGCACCTAGCACACAGGGACCAAGGACAAGCTATGCCCTTGGAGGCACGATCCTTTGGTCCCAACCAGGACACGCTCTACCCTTGGAGGCAAGACCCTGGGTGTGCTAGTGCGGTATGTCTTCTGTGTTTGCAGGCAAACATTGGCTAGAGGGGTAAGCAACGGATCTGTACCTTTAAAACAATAGCAGACATCAACTAACATTAGCCTACATCGACCTCAACGTAGCAGAGATGCCGATTGCAGAAAAGGGCAGCCAAAATGACTGGCCCATCAGGAGCAGTGGGGACTGCTGCAGGGCAGTCCTCAAACACAACAGGGGCTGCTGCAGGGCAGTATTCAAACTCAATTGTGGCTATCACAGGTCAGACTACTGGAGCAATAGTGAGTTCTACCGCACTGCCGCAAGGTCTCGGACCTTTGGGAGGAGTCTCGGTCTTTGAGGGGAACGACTTTCCGGTCTGGAGATGGCAGCTCGAATTGGCAATGAAATTGCACGGCTTCATCAAGCTACTGAAGGGAGAGGAGCAGGTTCCTACGGTGGGCTCACCTGAGCACGAGGCATGGATGGAACGGAATGATATTGTCATGTCAGTCCTCAGCAATGCGATTGCTCAAAAGTATGTTCCCATCATTGTCAGGTAGACGCTGGCTTCCGAAGCTTACGACAAGCTCAAGCGCGTGCACCAATCCACCTCCCTCGCGAACAAATTATTCATCCTACAACGGCTGATCAGCATGCGGATGAATGAGGGCGAATCAATCCCCGATTTCCTACAGGAGTTTGAAGGACTCCTTGGCGAGGCTCGCCAGATGATTTGGGACCTTGACGAAAACATGCAAGCCATGATCCTCCTCATGGCGCTAACGGGGAGCTGGAGCCCAATGATCACCGTCATGGGCGGCTGGAAGGAGGACGACCTGACGTGCACGGCAATGTCCGAGTACGTGCGAAACGAGGCCATGCGTCGCAGCGGAAGTGAGGCTAACTTCTCAGCCTATGCCACATGCTACGGTGGCCGCGGGAGCAAAGGGTCAGCCTCTGGTCAGAAAGGCGGCAGCTGAAGCGGTGGTGGCGGAGGCAACAATGGCGGCAAGGCTCCCAAGCGACAGAACAAGTGCCGCAACTGCGGCAAACCTGGGCACTGGGCAAGAGAGTGCAAGTCGCCAAAGAAGGAAGACGGCGGAAGCGGTGGGAACAAAGGCAATAAAAAGGTTGGCAAAGAAGCCACCAACATGATGGCACAGAGCACGCCTCTGAAAAAAGGAGCGGCGCTGCTCAGGCCAGGAGCTTTTGGGCTTGACTCCGGCACCGAGGCTGGATTTGTCTCCATCATCCCCACCGATCGGCGGTTCAGATGCGCAAACGGTAGCGTTGTAAACGCAAAGGGCATGGTAGACAAGCTGGTTAGCATCAGCTGCAATGGTGCAGAGAAGGATCTACGGCTACGTGAGGTGGTCTACATGCCCTCCTTTGCGGCAAACCTCTTGTCCGTGTCAAAGATAACGGACAACGACATGACAGTGGTGTTCACGCAGAAGAAGGGGGTCGTTGCCAAGAACGAGGACATCAAGGTCCTCTACGCCAACAAAGATCTCATGCCACAGATCCCACGGGTTGACAGGCTCTACATATTGCAGAAAATGGCAGCAAAGAGCTCGGAAGACGAGGGTCATGCGGGTGCAGCGGAGGCAGTGGTCTCGGCACCAACGCAGGAGAGCACACCAACCAAAACTGAAAAACCATCCTCTGCTGCAAAGGACAAAGACGCTGATCTGTGGCATAGACGCTTTGGGCACGTTGCAAACAGCACGATCCAAGTCATCCAGCAACAACAGCTGGTCCGTGGCATGGATGGTTGCAAGAAGGATGCGGTTAGGTGTGGCAACCTGTGTGAACCTTGGCTCCAAGGCAAGACCAAGCGAACGCGCTTTGATCACAATGGTTGCCGCACAGAATCAACCCTTGACCTGATTCACATCGACGTGTGTGGACCCTTTTGCACAGCGTCAAACGGTGGTAGCAAGTATTTTCTGACCTCCATCAACGACCACAGCCGCAAGGTCAAAGAAAAGTTGCAGGAGTTTGTCGCCATGGTGGAGCGGCAGACTAGAAAGAAAGTCAAAGCAATACGAAGCGACAACGGCGGAGAGTATGAAGCATGCAAGGGCTGGTTGCGGCAACATGGGATCAACCACCAGCTCAGAACTTCCTACACACCACAAAGCAATGGTGTGGCCGAGCGGATGAACCAGACCATCCTCGGTATGGTGCGCAGCATGCTCTTTGATGCAAAACTTCCACCACGCTTTTGGATGGAAGCAGCAAGAACGTCATGCTACATTGTCAACCTGACTCCTGCGGCTGCTCTGGGCAGGCGCAGCAAGAAAAAAGGCAAGAAACAGATGAAGACACAAGAAGTATGGTCAGGGAAGAAGCCGGATGCATCACACCTCAAAGTCTTCGGCTGCACCGCATGGGCAAAGGTCCAGGCGGGAGAGGGTGGCGGAAAGCTAGATGCACGAGCACGAAAGTGCGTGATGGTGGGCTATGAGACAGCCCACAAGACCTACCACCTGTGGGACCTCGCTACAAGAAGACTCATCACCAGCCGGGACGTGACCTTTGACGAGAGGAAACCAGGCAAGGAAGAGGTTCTTGATCCCACACAAGCTCCAAAACAGGGAGAGCGGTTGGTGCTGCTGGAGTTAGGAGATCAAGCTCCTCAAAACTGGGAAGTGGTGCCACTGCGACAGGACTTGAAGAAGAGTGGTGCGGCATGGAAAGTGGCAGCACAGGCCGACGCAGCGGCGAGCTCCAACACAAAGTCGGAGACGTCTGAGGCTTCTGAAACCAGCTCGGAGGCCAGTGGCTCTTGAAAAGAAGAGAAATTAATTTCAGGGTAGCCAGCCGCACAGGAGCAACAGCATTGCAAAGATCCACCAGCAATGCAGCGTCGCAATACACGACAGAGAAAACAAACTCCAAAGTACGACACTGACACCGGAAGCTGGACTGGACTGAGCTGGTCCTCTTTGGCTCAGGGAGAGCCGCTCACTGTGGCTAAGGCATTGGCAAGGCCAGATGCGGCCAAGTGGAAGGAGGCGGTGGACAGCGAGCTTGCGTCCATCAAAGAAAATGGCACATGGGTGCTGGTGGACAGACCCGCTAACGCTCACGTGGTGGGCTCAAAGTGGGTGCTCAGGTTGAAGCGGAAGCAAGACAATAGCATCGACAAGTACAAGACAAGGGTCGTGGCAAAAGGATTATCACAGCGCGCAGGGTCTGAGTACGATGAGACCTTTGCACCGGTCGTCACGTTTGCCTCCATCGGATCCCTGCTCGTCGTCGCTGCCGCCAAAGACCTTGAGATCCACCAGATGGATGTGAAGACAGCCTTCCTTTATGGGAAGCTCGACAAGGAGGTGCTAATGGAGGTACCGGAAGGTGTCAAAGCACCCCAGGGTAAGGTGTGCAAGCTGGTGAAGGCGTTGTACGGGCTGAAACATGCCCCACGGATCTGGTACAAGGAGATGGACAGGTTCATGGCTGAGATCTCCTTCGCACACTGTAAGAATGACCCCAGCGTCTATGTGCGGGAGGACGAACGTGGCTTGCTCCTCGTGCCGTTGTACGTGGACGATCTTATCATGTGTTTGTCTGCGCAGGAGGCCCTTACGGACCTCAAGAAAAATCTTGCCAGAAAGTTCAAGATGAAGGACATGGGACCTCTCGAGTACTACCTCGGGATTGCTGTTCACCGCAACTGCAAAGCAGGCACCATTGAGCTCAACCAGACCAAGTACATCATGGACATCTTGAATCGCTACAACATGGAGGACCCGTGAGCACCCCCATGCCCTCCAACTACAAGCTCTCCTCCTCCATGTCACCAAGCAACGAGGTAGACCAACGGGAGATGCAAAACATTCCGTACTAGTCCGCCGTTGGGAGCCTCGTGTATGCGATGGTGGGAACGCGACCTGACATTGCTTATGCAGTGGGCCAGGTGAGCAGGTTTGTAGCCAATCCTGGGCCAGAACATTGGCAAGCCGTGAAGCGGATTTTTTGCTATCTCAAAAAGACTCGACACGTGGGACTTCAGTTTGGAGGTTTAGAAGGATCAGCCTCGCTGCGAATGACATGCTAGAGTGACGCGGACTGGGGAGGGCAGATTGACAACAGGAAGTCCACCTTGGGATTTGTCTGTCTTCTCAACGGTGGTGCGGTCTTGTGGGCAAGCAAGAAGCAAGACTGAATCTCGCTTTCTACTGCTAAGGCGAAGTACATTACACTCTCCAAAGTGTGCAAGGAAACACAGTGGCTTCGCAGTTTGCTTGATGAGATCAAGGCACCACAAGAGGAAGCAACGGTCATCCGCATCGACAACCAAAGTGCCATCGCTATGGCAAAGGACGACATGATCTCCCGACGTACAAAGCACATCAACATTTGGTACTACTCATGTGACCTTGTTGCTAAGAGTGTCGTGGAATTGGAGCACGTCGCAACCAAGAAAATGCTTGCGGACTTCTTGGCAAAGCCGCTAGACAGTGACTTGCATGTTGCAGGTGCTCGAGGAGTCGGCATGGTGGATGCAAGAGATGAGAACTAAAGACCAAGAAAGCTGAAGTGCACAAACACAACCCAGAGCTACAGGTTCATGCGGGAGAAAACTACCACAGCAGGTGGCCTAAGGTGCAAGGGAGAGATTTTTGTTCTTCTCTGCCTCATGGCCACTGCTATGGCTTGACAAACAGGTTGGGCATGCACTGCTCCCTTGAAGTAAGTCCCCCAAATCTTGTTCATGGTGCAAGTCCAAGCGAGACACCACAAGTGTAGCGCAACGGATAGCACGTTGGACTTACGAACAAGAGGTCCTGCGATCAATCCTTGATATGCGCAGGAAGGTGTTTGACATTCCTGCACAGGGGAAGCTTCTTAGACATTTCTCCATACATGAGGAGAGTGCGCAACTTGGCGGTCAGTGGATGCGCCCATTGGCGGACTGGTGAGGTGGTGTGGAGTGACCACCCCAAAAGTGCCACTACCCACACACCTTTGAATCCAGGTCTAGGACTATATGTACCAGGCTCATTCCTCATTCTAATTACACAATCTGGCCTTAAATGCTCCTCACAGAGTTGTCCAACTAAGGAACAATATAAAGAAGACACTGGTTGGTCTAAGCCCCAGGAGTTAGTCTTTGACTAGCACCTCACGCGAAAGTGACCAAGTGTTAAGTGGACACAGTTGCTAGAAAGTGATTGCCTAGGAGCTGCTCAGTGTGGAACCGTGGTTTTGAGGGTGATATCTTCTGCTAGCTGAAATGCTAGGAGTGGACGGTAGGTGCTATTGTGTTGGCCCTGNGGTGTGGAGTGACCACCCCAAAAGTGCCACTACCCACACACCTTAGAATCCAGATCTTGGACTATATACACCAGGCTCATTCCTCATTCTAATTACACAATCTGGCCTTAAATGCTCCTCACAGAGTTGTCCAACTAAGGAACAATATAAAGAAGACACTGGTTGGTCTAAGCCCCAGGAGTTAGTCTTTGACTAGCACCTCACGCGAAAGTGACCAAGTGTTAAGTGGACACAGTTGCTAGAAAGTAATTGCCTAGGAGGTGCTCAGTGTGGAACCGTGATTTTGAGGGTGATATCTTCTCCTAGCTGAAATGCTAGGAGCGGACGGTAAGTGCTATTGTGTCGGCCCTGTTTTCTAGTCCGTTTGGCTCAGGCCGGTTGACACAAGCAACCCACTTTGGTCACTTTTTGGCACCCTATATCCATCATTCTCCCACTATGCAAGAATAAAATCACAGAAGTCCACACTGTGCCCTCAGCTGCTCAAAGTGATGTACTGCTGGTGGCTTGGTCAGGAAATCTGCTAGCATCATGCTTCAGGGCCAGAACTTGATGTGCACCACCTTGTTTGCCACAACCTCGAGGACGAAGTGGTAACATAGGTCAATTTGCTTGGTCCAGGCATGGAAATCTGCGTTCTTTGTGAGCGTTATGCCACTCATGTTGTCACACTAGATGGTTGTTGCGGTTATCTGCTGCTGTCCAAGACTTGCCCGCAGCTGACGTAGCCACACTGCTTCCTGCGCTGCTTTGCTCAAAGTGATGTACTCTACCTCGGTGGAGGAGAGGGCAACGCACTCCTGCTTTTGTCTCCTCCAGCTGATTGCTGCTCCTCCAAGCAAAAGCACAAAACCACTAGTTGATATCCTTGTGTCCAGATATCCGCCCCAATCTGCATCACTGCAGCCAATGAGGATGGGGCTGTTGTTGCCTTTGAATGTGAGGCTTAGGCTGCTGCCGCTCTTGAGGTAGCGCAGCATGCGCTTGACTGCCTCCCAATCTGGCACACCTGGGTTAGAGCAGAACTTGCTCACCATTCCCACTGCTTGGCTAATGTCGAGGCGTGTGGGGACGGTTGCATACATGAGGCTCTCAATTGCTTCTTGGTATGGTACTACCTCCATGCGGTTGCTATGATGCTTTCCGTGAGGAGCGTACCTGATGCTCAGCTTTGCTCCCAATTCCAGGTGTGTGGCCACCTTCTGTGCACCTCCCATGTTGAAGCGCTTGACGATGCCGCTGACATAAGTGCTCTGAGATAGCTCCAAGGTCTGCTGCTTCCGATCACGGTTCACCTGGAGACCCAGGTAGAAGCTCAGTTCTCCCATGTCCTTCATGTCAAACCTGACTTCAAGGAATTCTTAGAATCTTTGAGGAGAGACTTTGAGTCAGAGGAAATAAGCAAGTCATCAACATAGAGCGGGATGATGACCTGGCTTTTTTCCTGGGTTCGCCCATGGACGACATTTTTTGCCTCACTGCGAACAAAACCAAGGCTAGCCAGCTGCTCATAAATCTTGTGGTACCATGTACGCGGTGCTTGCTTCAGGCCGTAGATTGCCTTCAAAAGCTTGCACACATGATCCTCCTGCCCTTCCACCACATACCCCTCCGGCTGCTTGAGGTACACATCCTCCTCAAGGTCACCATTCAGGAATGCACACGTCACATCCATTTGGTGCAGTCCAAGGCAGCGGCAAGAGCAAGGATTGCACTGATGGAGGGAAACCTTGCGACGGGTGTGAACGTCTCGTGGTAATCCACACCCTCAGTCTGCACATACCCCTTCACAACCAGCCGTACTTTGTACCTGGGCACCTTACCATCAGCACCGTGCTTGCACAGGAAGGTCCACCTGTAGCCCATCACCCAGCTGCCACGTGGAGCTTTCTCAAGATTCCAGGTCT
Organism: Penium margaritaceum; assembly: GCA_023375785.1. Classification (NCBI taxonomy): domain Eukaryota; kingdom Viridiplantae; phylum Streptophyta; class Zygnematophyceae; order Desmidiales; family Peniaceae; genus Penium; species Penium margaritaceum. The sequence goes on from SZWC01002264.1 coordinate 72,887, forward strand.
CTTTCTTCATGAGTAACTTGTACTCCTCGTCTGCTATGACATGCCAGTCTGCTACATCATCATTGGGCATGGCTTTGCTGAATGCTGTTAGGTCATCGGCAAAGGTGAGGATGAGGAGCTCAAGGTCAGAAGACTCTTGTGAATATGAAAAAGTGCACAGGTTCAGCAGCTCCTCCAGCGGCCTCTGTTTGCTTGTGAGGCACTCGGATCGCCACAACGGCTCCATAGGACCATTTGCACCATGGATGAGGCATGCAGACCTCCGTGACAGCTATTGCTGCTTGCTCGGCTGCTCCTCCTTGTCTGCTTCAGTTGCCGGCTGCTTTTCCTCCACAGCTCCCTCTGCTTCCTTGTCACCACTACCTTGTGCTCGCTCTTCTTCAGCTACTGGCTCGTTGGCTCCCACTGGCTCAAGAGCTGGTGCAACCGTAACTGCTTCCATAGGGCCCACGTCCTCCATTAATACCACGTCACGGCTGCGGACAATCTGTGTGCGGCAAGGTTGTACAGCCGGTATCCCATGGTGTCATAGCCAAGGAAGGTAGCCTTCACACCCTTGGCATCCAGCTTGTTGCAGTTAGCAGCAGGCACATGGACAAATGCGCCGTACCCGAACAAATTCAGGTGTGTGACAGTTGGCTTCTGTCCTTTCCACGCCTCCTCCGGAAACATCAGTGGCACGGCGTGTGTCGGGCTCCTGCTTTTCAGGTACTCGGCGGTGTTGACTGCCTCCGCCCAGAATGTTGGCGGGAGCTTGGCGTCCTTGAGCATGCTGTGGACACACTCCATGAGTGTGTGGTTGGCATGCTCAGCCATGCCATTCAGCTGAGGTGTTGCGGGTGGCATCACCTCGTGTCGGATCCCGCGGTTCTTGAGAAAGTCGTAGAATTCATTGGAGAGGTACTTGCCTCCACCATTAGTGCAAAGCACCTTAAGACGCCTGCCACTCTCATTCTGTGTAACAGCCAACCATACCTTAAATGTGTCAAAACACTCATCCTTCCTGGCTAGAAAGAACACCCATGTCTTCCACGACTTTTCATCAATGAACATGAGAAAGTACAGCTTGCCGGAGAAGGACTGTGATGGCATGGGACCACACATGTCAGAGTGCAAAAGAGAGAGAGGCTCAGCAGCCGCCTTCCCCTCCTTAGAGAATGGAGAGCGGGCCTGCTTTCCTTTGATACAGCTCTTGCAGGTTGACGCACCAGGCTACTTCACCTCCTTCAGCTGCAGGTTGCGCACCATCTACTGCACGGAGATGATTGTGCCGAAGCCGCGGTGTCCAAGCCGGCGATGCCACAGGCCAATGTCGTTGTCTGCCACTCTCCCAGCTGCTGCTGAAGCAGCTCCCTTCTCCGATGCCAGAAAAAGATGGTAGAGGCTATTCTTTTTTTCCGCCTTTGCAAGAACCTGGCCCACACATGCTGAGATGGTGGAGCCACCATTCTCAAAGCGGACCTGCAGGCCTTGGGAGATGAGATAGGAAACAGAAAGGAGTTTAGCTGCCAGCCCCGGAACATGGAGCAACCCTTTCGTGTGAAATTCCACATGCTTCCCCGGGACAGAAGCACATGGAGCTGGAAGAACCACTCAATCAATGTTCACCCCTTAGCACACTCCTAGGTAAGCGGAATGAGCTGCAATCACACTCTCACACAAGAAAATTACCATCCCTGTCATGTGCACAACCAATAGTCTTGGTGGAGAACTTCCTTGAAGTTCTTTGAAGGTCCTCCTACCACCTTTCTATCTTAATGGCCGCTCCAAGCCTCCCTGGCCAATAATTCTGGCCGTCATTAGTGCTGATTGTGCAGGAGCCATCACTGGAACTGAACCCTCTGTCCCCAAACCTTGAAAATCCATATCTCCCTCAAACAGACTCCAATTTGAGTTATGTTAAGTGCTACAGAACCAGAAATACATCCTCTATGCATCTGTTTTTCCTGATGATGTTTATTGAGCAACCCACTTTGGTCACATATTGGCAACCTACATCCATCACTACACCCTCAAGCCCTTGATAGCTGGTCATCTCAACTCCAACTATGCTCACGTGCTGATCCATGGGTTGCAATTTGGTCAAACAATCTTCAAGGAGTTGTGTGTGTTGCAGTGCTGCAGGTCCACTTTTCCCTTTACACCATGTCAAGTGCGTAGTGGTAACACACGATGATGTGCTTTGTCCTCATATGCTATGTTGGATTGTTGGTCAGCAAGGTTTCCCGCACTTCCTGCACCACTGTTGGATCCTACTGTGATATTCCCTAAGGAGCAGGTGTGGCTCCTTAAGGCATGTCGCAGTAGGAGCCTGGCGGCTATTGGTGAGCTTGATCACCTCCCTGAGGGTTGCCTTTGATTGTAGCACATGGCGCGCACATGCCGTGGCTCCTTCCTTCACGTGCGAAGCGCCTTTCCCAAGGCGCAGCTCCCATTGCACGTGGTGTAGGGGTCCCCTGCACTGTTTTGATGCACCTCCCCCACTTTTGGGTCGATTTTGATGATGGGGTGTGACGAGGTTTGAAACCTGTCTGCAGACCTACAGTCAGAATTTTGACCTAGTCCCCGAGTAACAAAACGTACTACTGAGTTTCGGACGGCGTCCGAAACTCAAAGGTGTCCAAGCCAGCAATGCCATAGGCCAATGTCGTTATCTCCCACTCTCGCAGCTGCTGCTGAGGCAGCTCCCTTCGCCGATGCCACCAAAAGACAGTAGAGGCCATCGTCTTTGTCCGCCTTTGCAAGCACCTGGCCTGCACGTGCTGAGATGGTGCAGCCACCATTGTCAAAGCGGACCTGCAGGCCTTGGGAGATGAGAGAGGAAATAGAGAGGAGGTTTGTTGCCAGCCCTGGAATGTGGAGCACCCCCTTCACACGGCGTTCCACAAGCTTCTCCTCAAAAGAAGCACAGAAGACAATCTCACCCTCTCCCACCACCATCTGCACAGGATTATCACCCATTTATACTCGGCGAGGTTCAATAGCGGTGTAGACAACAAACCACTCCCGACGACAGGTCATGTGCCAAATGGCTCCCGAGTTGATGGTACAAAGCAAGGCAGTGCTGGCGGAGACGTGCAGGACCCGGATGGTGCTCATGAATCCAGTCTCCCAATCAGTGGCGTTGGCGGAGGCGTCGGGCTGTTTCCCCGCTCCTACCCCAGCCGCAAGGTCTGCCTTCTCCTTCCGGCATTCGCACGCCCAATGACCTAGCTTCTTGCGGTAGTAGCACTTGCCCTTAGTCTTTCCTCCTCCTCTGCCACCGTTGGTTGATGCAGCACCACCCCCATGACTCATGTTGGTGACAAGGGCTACGTCCAGTCTGCTTCCTCCTTCTCCCTCCTTGCGGCGCTCCTCCTCGAACAGCAGGCTCTCTTCCATGTTATCAAGCAAGAGCTTGTCAGCACACTGGTCCATGGCAACAATGAGAGGATTGTAGCTGCTAGGAAGGCCAGAGAGAATGGTCAGCATGAGAACACGTTCCTTGACAGGGTCCTCAATCGCAGCAAGCTGGTCAGTCAAATGTTTCACCATGTTGAGATAATCGATAATGGAGCCCCACTCATCCATCTTCACGGTGTGAAAGCAACAACGCAGCTGCATGTTCATGAGGTTTGAATTGGAAGCATAGGTGGACTCAAGCTTGTTCCAAACCTCTCTTGGGGTGAGGATGCCGCGGACAAGGAGTTGCTGCCGTTCGGCGAGGTGGAGGTAGATGGTGGCGAGGGAACGGTCCCGCTTCTCACGGTGGATACGGACCTCAGCAGCGGAGAGGGAGGATTCAACAGAGTCAGCCTCACTCACGTGACTCCAGAGTCCCTTCTCCATCAGCACCATCTTCATATTGTTGCTCCATATGAAGAAGTTCTTGCCTTTGAACATGGCAATGTTGGCGCCAGCCACCACAGAAGCGGATGTTGCCATGTTGACAGCAACGTTGGCCAACGAACGGCCCCTCTTACACACCAGTGTGCAAGGGATGGCTCAAACACAAGGAAAGGCCTTATTATAGCTCTGATACCACTGCTACAATCAAAGGCAGCCCTCAGGAGGTGATCAAGCGCACCAAGAGCCGTTAGGCAGGACCAATTGTATGTGAGAGACAAGTTGTAGGCTGCAGAGACAAAAATACAGAAGCGTGTGAAGTTGTGTAGAGAGCCAAAATGGCTGGTTTGACTCATGGATGAGAAATCAAATTAGAAAATCTTTCTAACAAGCCTAAGTACTCCTCATTTGGTACATGGATCTGGAAGAACCACTCTGTCAAAGTTCACCTCCTAGCACACTCCTAGCCTAGCGGGATGAGCGGTAGTCACACTCTCACACAAGAGAATTACCATCCCTGCCATGTGCACAACCAATATCCTTGGTGGGGACCTTCCTTGAAGCTCCCTGAAGGTCCTCCTGCCGCCTTTCTACCTTGAAGGCCGCTCCAAAGCTCCCTGGCCAATAGTTTTGGCCGTCATTGGTGCTGGTAGTACAGGAGCCGTCACTTGAACCGGACCCATTGCCACTAAACCTTGAGAATCCATATCTCCCTCACACGGACTCCAAATTCAGTTCTGTAAAGTGCTACAGGACCAGAAAACAATTCTCTATGCATCTGTTGTTCCTGATGATTTTTATCGAGCAACCCACTTTGGTCACTTTTTGGCACCCCATATCCAACACATCACAGAGACGCTTAATGTTGCCTGTGGTGCTCACTTACCATGGCACCTTTCCCCGCATGCAGTGCGCCTTTCCCAAGGCACAGATCCCTTTGAACGTGCTGGAAGGGCCCCCTACACTGTGTTGATGTGCTTCAGTTACCTTTGTGTTGTGTTTGGTGGTAGGGATTGACATGTTTTGTAAACTCTCCGGAAACCTGGAGTCAGAATTTTGACTTCCCCTGAGAATCAAATCCTTCTACTGAGTCACAGAATCTGCAGTCATCCATCTTCTATTTCCACGGGATGAGTCTTGTGACTCCCATATGGTAGCAAACTTCATCGAATGCTGATTTTGGCCAACTCCCCAAGCTGTTGCCCACACTCCAACTTAGGGAGCCCCTAACTTCTTTGGTCCTCAACAGACTCGGCGATTCAAGCTGCACCAGATTCATCCTTTGAGTAACAGTCATTCAACCTGAAAAACTTCATGATTTTCCCCTCTCAGGTGGCTCGTCCACGCCTTGGCGCCATATCCTGGCGTGCAGAGGGGTAACTTACAATAGCGATCCCACATCTTCATGCTCTCCAAGAGAGGAAGAGCAGTCAGACGGTGAGATCACCGCCAAGAGGGGGCAACATCCCAGTAGAAGAAGCATGAGAAGGAAAAAAAAAACTATGATGCCGCTAAGGGCATATAGACAGGGTTTGTGTGAGCAGTCTTCACACAGGAAGAGCCTGAGACCTGTCCATATGGGCTGTGTATCTGTCGTCTGTGCGCAATAGCACAGAAGACAGAGAAGCAGCTCATCCAGAAGTAGGTTTGCAGTCCTAGTTTTGGGCTATGGGGGTGGCACTTCAAGATCCACCTCATGCATAAGGGGCAGCTGGAGCTCATGAATAGAACAAAATTCCTCAAAGAGGCAACATCAGTGGACGAGGGGGAACAATTCTTCACAAAGAATAACATGGAAGCGCTCATGTTCCTGGTGTCCGATACAGTTGGGTCATAGTTGAGCTACTTCCAGGATTGCAAGTAGATGACCAAAGCTTGGAAAAAACTCTGCATTATTCATCATCCCAAGCCACTTGTAAAAAAAATCTTCAAAAAAGAAGTGCCTACTTATGGTGAGAATTGAGGGGGGATATGATGTCATCACTGCCGAGTAGCCAATCAAGCCACTCACCCCATAATGAAACAACGTGGGTTGGAATATCAACATGCAGCTGCAGGCGATGGCCTTTCTCATGGCCCTACCTGATGGTTACTACCCTCTCATCACTATCTTTGGAGGATGTGCAGATGAAAAGCTCACCTGTAGTGCAGTCGCAGAGTACATCTACAAGGAGGCATAGCGCCAGAGCTGTGGGAAGGACTCGTCTTCCTCATTGGCCCTCATCATGAGAACATGTGGTGGCAAGGTACTGGACTGGGTGAAGGAGTATGCAGCGACAGTGGAGGAGATCATGTACAATGCAGTGGGTGGCTGAAGGAGTGGGGCATCAAACAGGAAAAAACAACTCCATATTTGCCACAAGCTAATGGCATGGCGAACAGGCAAACCAGAAACTTCTGAACATGGTGTGGACCATGTTGGTGGATGTGGAGTTTCTATAAAGCTTCTATGAAAAACCTGTGCGCATGGCAAGCTACACCATCAACCTCACTGGAATGGCAGTGCTGAAGAGGAATAGTACCTGGAACAAACTACAGGAGTTCTGGAGTGGGTGCAAGACAATTGTGGCAGACCTTAAAGTGTCTGTGTGTAAGGTGCAAGCAATGGTGCAGGTACCGCAACGAAGCGACAACAACTTGGAGCTGTTGGCAAAGTCGTATCTCATGCCAAAAGCATATTAGATCTGCAACATGTACAATGAGGAGATGATTTATAGCCATGACGTGGATTTCAAGAGCAGCAGAGTTACGTCAAGAGCAATGACATAAATGTAGTGGACTCTCCCAAGACCAGGGGGGGGGGGGGGGGGGGGGGGGGG
>SZWC01002264.1:114905-127434 GCA_023375785.1 Penium margaritaceum
TCTAAACCATGGAATGCTTCACATCCTCAAGGACATACTATCATGTTCCATTCTTGTTCCTTGAGCCAGAAAAGCATCCACTACACAATTGATTGATAAAACACTACCATCACCTCAACAGCCGCAATTTACCGACAATTTCTTTACACGAGTAGAAACACCATCCACTTCAACAATGTCACCCAATCATTCCCTTCAAACCTTATGGTAATCATACACAAAAGTTTCAAGAAGATACTTCACATTACTCGTCATTTGACTATCATCTTCTTCATTTGGTGTTTGTTTTTTGTCTTTAAGAAACTTTCCTCTACATTTTTTTAACACAAATTCTTGATTTTCTAGTATTTTGACATCTTCATGGTTTCCCTTCAATAATGTTTCATAAACATTTACAGTATAAACCTACAGCTAGAAATATGAAAGTCTTGAGGAATTTCTAGGCGTTTACATTACCCATTTGCCTAACCTTCCCCTTTGACATTCCCTAATATCTCTCTCCCAACCATTCCCTTCCCCTCACCTACAAACTACCCACCTTCATCTCTCTCTCTCTCTCTCTCTCTCTCCCACTCTCTCTCTCTCTCTCTCTCTCTCTCTCTCTATCTCTAAAACCACCCTAAAAATCCCCTTTCACTTCACCCTCCCTATTCCCAACTTAATCTTCCTTTACTTTCACCTCCATTTTACACCACACACCCCTCCCTAGAGCCCTCTCCATCCTCCTCCATTGCCCACTCATATTATTCTCCCTCTTGGGTCAACCATTCCATTACATAATCCCTCCACATCGCTGAAATAGTGGGTAAAGGAACGATGATGTATATATGTAATACTTGTTGAACTCGTTTGAAGCACAATGAAATTGTTCTATCTTTTACATGAACCCTATCCTCTCCCCACCTTATCCTCATCCACTCGCCTTGAAGTTAGAACTCAATTACTTCATGAACACTATTGCTAACTAACCTATTTTCATTTTCCTATTTCAAAACATGAAAAGATTAAGGAAATGATTTTAAGAGTTCATTCACTTATCAAAACATTTGAAATGATATGAAAATAATAAATTAGATATCGAAACGCATTTTCAAATCATGCTTCCCACACCACATATGATGACATAAACAATCACAATGGTTTCACTCGTACTTTAGAGACCATGACATAAACTGTACGCACTAAATGTTCAAACCTGTACTTTGGGGCAATGAACATCAATGTGTCAAATATTCTAGTTTGAGTTTACTCATATAACCAAAACCTAAACTGCTTAAATTATAATCCAATCAAATCTAATTGAGGTACTTTTTTAATTTTATCATATGTTTCACCCTCTATTTGTTGATGTAAACATTTTTTCAATCATGGATGAATGTTTTTATAACATATCCATAAATGAAAAGGGGAAAAGGAAAAGTAGTTTTGTTCAAAATCTAATGTATCCCACCCATAAAATGAATATACGTGCAATTTCACTTTAAACTAATATGAGGATGAAAAATTTGAGTGGCACGTGTTTTGAAAACTAAGACCTTCATCACTTTGCAATAACTCAACAATGAGCAGCACATATGGTATGTCAACGAGAGAGTGGAAAACATGCCACGTCACATTTTCAGTTAAAACAAGAGTGAACATATCAATGTGTCCACGATTTCATTGGGTAGTTATTCTTTAAGAAAGTTTTGACTTCTCTTAGCACCTGATCTAATAAGAAAACATCCTGTATAAACATGAAGCTTTTCACTTTTATGAAACAATGATTGGATGTTAACACAAACACCAATATGTCATACTAGTGCCAACATATGTGCATCTCCATCTACCACGCTATTCAATAATCTATTATTGTGTCAATTGTGACAACAAGTGGGCCACGTGTCTCCTCCATTCATGTGAACACGTATTCGGTTCCTTGTACAACTTCATTTTTTTAGAAGGAATGAAGGAGGATGTAAAATTCTGTCACAATACGTTTTAAACCCTTGAAGTTTACTATACACACCATAATACAAAAACTTCCAATGCACATCCACAGATTTAGCATCCTTTTCTTTTGTTACATTTTGGTTTCACATTGAATTACTTTGTTTGCTATGAGTGCAAAACTTTACTATCTTAAGTGATATGACGCGCAACTAAGTAACAGTATATGTTCCTCATAAAATTTATTTGCAGTAATCAGCCCTAGTCTTCGTAGGATTGCTCAAATTCCTTTAAACAACTAATTTGAAATACTTTTTCTGGCCTTGAACTCATGTGGAAGATCTTCTTTATCCGAACATGTTCCACTATATGGCTATATGTCTAAATCATGGACACCATAGCTCAATCTAGGTTTATCTAGAAAGATATCTTGCATCATGAGACAAAAATGATTCACGCATCAAATTAAGTGGTAAATAACATCAACAAATGCAAAAATAAATACATGTTTATATTCTATTATAGGTCTAAGGGAATTTTCAATGATTTTGTATCTTTAATGATAATGTATGAAGAGCCAAATCAAAACAAGATGAAAATTCTTCCATTAACTTTATGAGAATAAATATCACCGTAATAATTATTACATGAAATAAAAACTTTGCTCACTCATAAAAGTTACTTCTTATGTACTAGTAGACTAATGGGCAAAATTCTACAGTTTTGGTTGTAAAACGTAAAAGTTCTATGAAAACTTTGTTTTCAACATGGACGGAGTTCAAAGCTTTTCTTCATGTTGATGAAAACGTTACAAGAAAGAAAACATGCAAAACTTTATCTTTATTATAAACATTTTGCGATAAGTCATAAAACTTAGAATTCTATTGTTATGAATTTTAGATAAATGATGGACTTTCAATAGCTTAAAAATTGCAGTTCATGTCTTATTTCTTTGAGAAAAATCATAACACAATTGAAAACCATTAGATTGCATTTATAAATTTAAAAATTTCATACAATGTTCTTCATGGACAAGTTGTAATATCAAAACATTTTGTGAGGAGATGATTTTAAAATGAAATTTTTTATAGAATCAATTCTACTTAGATGTCGGGAAAAGCTTTTGAAAATATTATGATCGCGTTTCTCTTTCATAAAACAGTTGCATATGATTTCATCAACGTAAACTTAAAACGTCTTTACAAAATCTTTAACATGAATTGTATATAAATGTTAAGAAAAAAATTCATTTTTCGTCATGAATCCAGAAGTCATAACCATAGCAATACAGTGTTTATGAATAATTGTAAATAATCTATCCTTAATATAGCTTTTTGTATTCTTTCTTCCCTCTTGTGTTTTAATAAAACATGAAAAACAATCTTTAAACTGCTTCCACGATGAAAATTAAAATGTAAGAGAAACATGCGTCTTTACACCATTAACAGATATAATTGTGCCAATTTATTGACAATATCATAATTTCTGTATTTAATGAGGGGCAAAACATGACTCTTTATGAGAAATTTAATTTATTTTTTGTTCTTGCTATTTTTCTTTCTAGAAATGGAATGAAAAGAATTCATCGTGTTTTTATTTGATTCTTTATACATTATCATTTAAGTTACAAAATCATTGAAAATTTCCCTAGATGTTAAGTGAAATGAAACAATTTTTTTTGTTTTCAATTGTTTACTTTTATATTTACCTTTTAATTTTATGCAAGATTCTTGGTTTTCTAATGAACTAAAATTTGTTCTTATATATATCCAAATTGAGGTATGTGTCCGTGTGAAACATTTTCTTCGCATGATTTAGACATTATTATTCAGAAGAAAATGTTCGGACTAGAAAATATTTGCAGGGTAAGTTTCAAAACAAAAGAACAGTTTTGAATTATTCAACTAAAAACATTGAGCAGTCCTGTGAAAAGTAGGGCTACTTACTACAAAATCAATATGTGACGAACAAGTATTGTTGATTAGTTGCATTTCAAATCATTTAAGACAATAATGTTTGACACTAATAGCTAACAAAGTAATTGACCCTCTATTAAATTCCAACTTAAGCTCCTCCTTAAGTGCATATGGTTTTTTTCAAGTAGCAACACAATTGGAAAAGAGGAATTTCAAACATGATTTAAAGAATTTAAAGGGATTGCAAAAAATATATTTCTTATTTATCCTCTATCAATAACATGATATGAGCCTTATATAAATTTATGTTAATCAACATAAGCATTTCATAAGCCTTGAAAAAATAGGTTATAAACTTAATCTTCAAATATCTTATACATACCAAAACAATTTAGATTTGAAGAACTATACGCAACCGGTTTGCACCCACATTTAACATGAAATGGGTACTTCATATATCCTTTAAGATGAAAATCTCAACTTCAACTAGTTCACAAAAACATATTTGCATAATCAATCATTTATTCATTCAACAATTGGTAGTGTAGGGGTTACAAGGGATACTTACATCCTGCTTACATACATTGTTCTAACAAAGAGATGAACTTCAAGTTTTAGGAGAATCACGTTGACCACATTCCAAATCAAAGGTTTTGCCACATAAACATAACCAGATGGACAACCCCTTTGGAAAATGGAACATGCGTAAAGAGTTAATCTTACAAACTTTACGTGGTGAAAATTTGGGTTGAGACTCAACAGCATGTAGCAATGTCAAATCATTAAGGCATGGATTATTGCAAGAAAATATTCCTCATTTGTTGAATTGGGAGTTTAAGCACTTCACATTTTGCAACCCTTATAAGCGATCATGGATTATTGCAAGAAAATATTAGCATTTCCTTTATATTCACCTAAGAATGCACATACGTATCACTCAATGTTCCTTTAACGTCTATGCGTGTGAGAGATGTGAATGAGGTGGCAAGGCTAGCAAGACGTGATGGAAGTAGTTTGCAAATTCAAGAAAGGCCAATTGTTTTCCCACATTGGATTCGGAAAGCCACTCTATCAAAGCTTACCCATTGTGAGGATCCATTTACATCCCTTCACTACCGACAATGAAAAACAAGTGTTGCACCTCATGTTTTGCACAAGCACACTTTACCATCTGGGTAATGAGCATCTCCTAAGGATGTATCTCAAGCACAACACACATATGAGACACATGTTGCTCCTAATTTTTTAAGATATCCACAATTTCCATTAAGTCAATTTAACTTAGGTGGTCATGCAAGATGTGATCAATAAGAAATTGAAACGTTTCCTAAACATGAATGGGATCAAGGCTCACCACTCAAAACTTATAATGCCCCACAAGCGTGTGAAACACGACTTTGGGGACATATTCTTCACTAATAGCAATGCTTTTATGTTTTTTAGCAAATCAGAGGCATTAGAAAAGCCTTTCATGTTGAAGTTTGTTGAGATAATTGTGAATAATTACTAAGTGGCAACAATTCCTGGCCATCCATTTATTTAATTCACGTTATTTAAGACACATAAAATCTCAATTCCCATTTTAAACAAAACCCATGGCAGGTATGAATAGAAAGCCACTTGGTTCAATCCATCCCCTAGTCATTTATTAATCAATTGATTGTTCAATGTCTTCATGTAGTGAGAGATTGAGGCAATAAATGGGCAAAATTAATTGACTTACTTTTGTCTTCCGATAGATTATATAACCGACATTTAAAGTTAAATGACCATCAAATTGGGAAATAAATTAAAGTAAAATGATGAGCGACATAACTAAAATCTCTTAGGCAAATTATTGCAGCATCATCATCAACCGTTATAAATACCTTTGGCCCTCACAAAACCATCACTTGCCATGAAGCAACATAAGTACGGTTTTTAGTTTCTAGTGGGAGGGATTTTGATGATCCATAGCAAGGAAAAGATAGAACATTTTCCTTTTGTGTAGTGAGAGTCTTTGTGACCTAAATCATGTTGGTTTGGTGCTCATAAAGTTTGAGATCAACGAAAACATTTCAAAGTTATAATTTAGATGAAATGATAGCAACGGTCATATTTTTGTGATAGCTCCTAGCTCGAGCCTTTAATGACATGTGTAGAATACATCAAATTCAAGTTAATCATTGACATTGATTCTCGCCAATGAAGGCGTGCAGTTCATCCTATAAACAACACATAGCATGCATTAATGAACTCCCCATGAGTATTCTAAGTATAGCATACAAGCATGTCCTAGTCAAATGATGTACAAGTTGGAGTGCCTTCTTTACATGTATAGAGCATGTGAACGAGGTTGATGGAGGGCTCAGCATAAGGTGGTACATGGAAAAGTCTTCTTTGTTCCTAAGTAGCTAAAAAACGTCAACCACTTGCTCTTATATGTGGTTTCCTTTACTCACCTCAAATAAGTGTTGTCCTCCATTAAAGATTTGTTTCTTCAGACCTGCAAAGATTTGAATTGAGATGTACACCTACATGATTGAATTAATTTAAAAGGCTATCTTCGCCACCCTAAATAATTTGTTTCATCTTTGTCTAGATGCAAGATTAGACAATGGAAATAGGGATACACATTGTCATTGCTAATGGTGCAGTAAAAAAGAGAAAAAAGGAAATTTACTTAAGGTATTATATCCCTTCAACATTATCCTCATAAAATATGAAAGTGAATTCAATATCGAAAGGTCTCTTAACCACAATCCTTAATGGTTGCCCATTAAAAATACACTAAAGATTCAAACAATCCTTCCAATAACCTATTGTTCCCAATCACCATTAAGGCCCTTCGAATTAAAGCATTTCCTGCCTCCCTTACATTTCTTGTCTTTTACATATGCTATTGTTTTTCAACCAAAACGATCCTTTTGGTTCTTGTGACATTCAATTACATAGGAATAGGTCTTTCCAAAATAACAACAAGTCAGTTTGCTTATCTTTATCTTGCCATTCGCACTTTCCTCGTGGATTTCTTGAGGCATTTAATATTCATTGCTCATTTTCAATCTGTCACTCTTAATATGTACACTTTTTTTCTACTGTACATGCTAGGTGGACATCATAGAAACATACATTGTAGTTTAATAGTTGAAAATTTTTCATTTACTGGTACCAACAATGTTTTCCATACATTGTGGAATATGATTGAAACTCATGATGAAATAATTGGTGTTTTATTTCATTCCTTAACAGCGTGATTTGTCACATCTTTAACCACATAGCGTGTCTATTTCCATTCGGATATCCTTATACCTTGAGAATGGAGTTCACTAGACCACGAGTGCCTTTCTTGCGTAAAAACGCATCCTGAGATTGTTGGTTATAAGTGCGGGATGGTTTTATTTGTGATGAGGCTATTTAATTTTATAGTTTGAAAGTGGTTTGAGTGGGGGGTCAAGGAATCCCCCATATGATTGAAGGAAACGTATTAAACCCCAAGATTAAGAGGCCCACTACATTTCATTTAACCTAGGTTTGTGGGTTTACTTCCTTTTTTGTAGTCTCTTGCTAGGCTTCGTGGGAGTACGGGAGTGTATGAGGTGGTGTATGTTGAAGGAGAATTTAAAAAATCACTTTGTTGAGTACTCTTTGGAGAGGATTTCCAAGAATTCTCAACAGACACACTTATGCACACTATGCGATTCACGCCACAATCATTCCCTCAAACACTCAACCCATACACTCAAAGGGGGGGGGGTAAATGGACCAAGCAATAATTTAGACCTGTTCTCTTTGTAAAGATAAAGTGTGAGGCGAGAGTATGAGATGGTGTATGTGGTAAGGGGTATACACAAAGACTTTATTGTACTCTTGTGAGAGAATTTTGAGGAAGCTCAGAGATGTACACTTGTGTAAATGTTTTGTTGATATCCACGTATACCCCGTTGTACACTTGCCTCATACAATAAATGGGACCAAGAAATGTTGTCAGAATCGTCCCCCCCTCCACCACCCGAACAAAATGAGGAAACTGAGTTGAGGCGAGTACATGAAGAAGTGAATGTGGGAAATTAAAACACACTATTGAACTCTTCTGATGGAGTTTGGAAGAAATTACAAGATGTTCACTTGTGTTTGTTTTGCATCTTTTGCCACAAACACCACCCCAAACACTCATCTCTCGCTCTTAAGGGGAGAGTAGGGGGAAAGGAAGTCAATCATTTGGCACACCCATCCCTTCCCTACCTTCGAAAACAAAAGAAAAGGAAGAAGTCAGTGTATGAGTCAATGTTGGTGGCACATTTATTGAAAATGAAACTAGCATCGTCTTGTGCGAGAATTCACCAAAAGCTAGGAAGAGTATACTCGTATACATTGTTTACTTTTGTGACATATACACCCTAATACACTGACCTCATACACTCCTACGGGAAGGGGATGGACGCAGCATAATAAGTAGATTTTTCTCCAACCCCCCGCCGCAAAGAAAAAAAGTGTGAGGCCAAGGTATGCGATGGTGAATGTGAAGGACATAAAAAAACACCACTATAATCTTGTAAGAGAAGATTGAGGAGTTCTTGATATGTATACTCGTGTACATTTACCAAACGTCTCTCCATACATCCCCACATACACTACTCTCATACACTCCGAAGGGGGGAAGAAAGCAATGGAGGGATGTCGGCAGTCTCGTCATCTCCAAATGAAAAATCAAAAACGTGTATAAGGCATGTGTAGAAGGCCTAGCATGTGAGGGGGGATTGAAAAATACACAAGTGTACTCAACAAAGGGAATTTTTAAGAATTCAAGAGATGTACACTCTCGGAATTTTTGTGACATCCACCACATATGCACCCTCATACACTCACATCATATACTCAGAGGGAGGGGAGGGGGTAGAGGGACTGAGAAAATTTATATGACCCGTTCCCTCTTCCCCTTTCGAAAAGTAGAAGTGTACGAGGCTAGTGCAGGAGGTCGTGTATGTGAAAGGCCTATTAAAAATGTCGCTGGTGAAGACTCATGAGATAATTTCCAAGAATTCACAACATGTACACTTGTGAACATTTTGCGACTTACGCCACATACACTCCCTCATACACTCACTTGAACACTATGGGAAGCGGAAAGAGGGGATGGAACGAATGTGGAAAGCATATGACACGATGTATGTGGGGGGGAAACTCAAATAGACACTAGTGTACTCTTGTACAAGAACTTCCATGAAGTTACAAGATGTAGAATTGTGTACATCTTGCGCATCTTGTCACTTACACCCGGACATCCACATGCCTCACACACTCCAGGGGGAGGGGGAAGGGACCAAGCAATAATATTGGTTTTGTCCTCACCCCTCTGAAACAGAAGATGTGTAAATGGTGAGTGTATGAGGCATGCATGTGGGATAGATTATAAAAAGAAGGTGGTTTACTCTTGTGAGCCAATGTTAAAGAATTCTTGAGGTGTCTACTTGTGTATGTTTTGCTCCTTCAGTCACATCATCCCCATCATACACTTGCCTCATACATTTTTCAAAAGGGGGGCATGGATCGAGCAATTTTGTTGGACTTGTCCCTCCTCCAAAGTGGAACAAGGGTATGAGGCAAGTGCATATGAGGGTGAAGATGGAAGGGTTATGTAAAAGACACTACTGTACTCCCTAGTAAGAATTCATATAGAGTCACGAGATGTACACTTGTGCATACTTTGCAACTTCCTCCAAGATTAACCATAGCTTATACATGTGCAAGACCAATGTCAAGAGAAGTAATCCCCTAGGTAATGCTTGTTTTGACCCTCGGTGTACATGGAGTAATAATTCACAAGGATGAATTCAAAAAACTTACCATACGATTCTAATGCTTTCCATACAGATTCAACATAAAAGCATGAGCAAAAAACGTGTTGGAAGGTTGTTGGTGAGCCATTCTGAAACTTTCCAAATTAAATGGCAACCCTCATCACGAATCTTGTCCAAGGTGTCCATATTTCTCAATGCAACAAGATGAACATTCTACTTGAGGGCAATCACACTCAAAATAAGAAAGTTACACTCAAGTGTTGAGGGCCTTATTACATTTTGTGCTTTCCTTCGGATTCCTATATCAAGGCTAAATAAGGGGCCATCCTAGGGTCATGCAAATGGTACCCGTGCCTAAGGAGGGTGTGTCTTCCACTCATCAACATCTATTTATTTGTTACCTTGATTAATCTTCATTACACATAGTGAGCGGTTTCTCGGGGTACACCGTTCCATCTAGCTAGGAGTGAATCCCTTCTAGATTTTACCATGCAATAGTCCGAAAGATTGATGTCCAAGAGGTGGTTATTTGCAACTGAGTTGGCAATGTCAACTCTCTTAATAGATCATTATCCTTTTCATGTTTTGTCTCCAAGGAGAGGCATTCATCATCTGCTCCAACATAACAATCTTCGCCCTTAACGAAAACATGGCCTAGTCTCACCACTTGTACTTTTCTCATGACGAAAACAAGGCTCATCACCTAATCATCGATCCATGAAGCTCATAAAGTCCCCTTGAACGTCTTATTTTCTTTTTTGGTATTCTTTGTAGTAGGTGTCACCATGTATACAATCTTCACGAATGCGTTTTATGTCGCATCGTCTATGCATGTCTCACAAGCACTCTCTAATGTTGACATCATGCAAGGTGAATCATTTGCATATATTTCATGGACGTTTTAATTCGTAACATGTTTTCTAGGGCCTCATTAGGTAAAGGACATATGAAAGCGATCTCCCACTATAAAGTGTGGAGAGGGGTGAGGTGGTAACAAAAAGGAGAAGGAGTAAAAGGATTATTTTTATGAAGAAGATCGTAAGGTTGAGATGAAGCAACAGTCTCTTTGAGTTATTTCACATTGTGTTGGTTGATACATGAGACAAGGTTGATTCCAACCATTTTCACCTATTTTAAAACGATAGTTCTCAAATGTCCCCCCCCCTCTTTACATTTTCATCTATGAAATGAGAAGATAGGATAAGTAAATATGGTTGGTTTAAACATGGACAAAAACCCTATTTTGGATTATCCCCATGATATCTACAATACCATACATGTTCAAAAACAATTTCAAATGTTGTATTCAAAAGATCATTTGTTGCTTTGTTTTGTGTAATGGTACATGCAAAGGTGAGAAATAGTTTTGCCTTAAATGTTTTCTTAGAAGTTTCATTACATTTGATGAAATCAAGATTGTTGTAATATTTGCATAGATTAGATGGAAGAAGACACCCATAGAGAATATGTTGCCCCAAAACGGCCTAACTTGCTACTTTCATGGTGCTCTCACAATGGTGGAGCCATTAACCAATTTAATTTCTCTATCAAACTAATGGGAGGAGAAGTGGAGCGTCGCCAGTAACTTTCAAGATTTGGCACAACACATTCAAGGTCCTCTTAAGAGTAAGTAATCACGAGTAAGGACTAGCTCATAGCCTCCTATATCACGGTGTAGGTAATGAAGGTGGAAGCCTTTGTGATTTTGTGACATATTTTGATCTGAAATCCCATGGTAATTTCATACGTTGATCATGGAGTTTTTCATTGGCGTAAAGTTAGCTCACTTGTTAATGACTCCTCAGGCTATTATTCCTCAACCAAGATTGGAACATGAAGTTTGTAATTGTCATATGGAAACCAAATGAGGATAGACACTATTTCTTTGTACTTTTGTTTTGGGCTGAGTTGAACGGGTGCAACTACAAATATTTCTCTCCTTGAGTTTTCCCACTAGCATGAATTCTAGTATGTATCTTGAAACCCTAGGTTTTGCATTGTGGTTAAGTATGCAGATGTGGTGGCAAAGTATCGTAATGTTTTGAAGGAAATTTTGCCATCGTATGACTGATTATTATTGGACAATGTGGTCAACAAGTTTATAAGCATGTGTCTGTAATTTCACCGATAGAGGAGGAACCCTAGAGAATGGTCAAATTCATATCCCAACCGTTGGCCCCTCCTTAGCCCCCTTGTGATGAGCACCTTAATAGATGCGAGTCCTGGAAATATCACATTGGATCATACCAAATGTAACAATGTGTGCCCCATGGAGCATATCCCTAATGCTTTCGAAGAGCACGCATTCCATGGCTAAAAACAGAGAGACCTCAAGTAATGTTAGGATATTGTGACGCACTACCATGTTCCAATGTTTTGAATTAGAGGCTTTTGTAAAGGGAATTGTTTTCAAGGTTATTTTGCTTATATTTGTTCTTGGAGTCTTGATGTCTGAGATGGGGTGTATCGTTGTTATTTCCAAGAAAAATGATCGATCATTCCTTTGAGGATTTTTGAGATGGGTCTAAGTAATGTAACAAAGTGGCTTTACCAAAGGTTGTTACACTTGATAATTGCTCCTCACGGTTAAAGATCACAAGGGATATGCACATGTTCTCTCCATACCTTATAGAGCTTATAAGCATAATTCAAGGGCAAGGAAAATGAAAGAGATTCAAAGCAGTGTAGTGTAGAAATGTAGAGAGAATTGAAGACAAAGTGGGAAATGGATACATAGGAAGGAATAGATAGAGGTAGAGAGAGAGAGAGAGAGGGGGAGAGAGAGAGAGAGAGAGAAAGAGAGAGAGAGAGAGAGGGGGGAGAGAGAGAGAGAGAGAGAGAAATCGAGACTGAGAGAGATAGACTAAGAGAACAAGAGCACACGTAAGCAAGAGAGAGGGGGAG
>SZWC01002264.1:144504-179323 GCA_023375785.1 Penium margaritaceum
CCTCCAATCACTGTGATCATGGGACCCCAGCTCTCCGGCAGCGTCATCAGAAAAATCATGGCCTGCATATCCGATTTCAGGTCCCACCCCATGCCGTTGGCTTGTTGCAAGAGAGTCTCAAACTTCTGCATAAAGGCGGAGACATCCTCCCCTTCACCAAGCCTCATACTGATGAGGTTTTGTAGAATGAAGAGACGGTTGGCAAGTGAGGAGGACTGAAACACCTTGCCCAGTTTGGCGTATGCCGCGGCTGCCACTGTACAACCGCTGATGTGTGAGAGGACTGAGGGTTGTATGGAGGACACAAGAACGGCAAGAGCCTTCTTGTTGAGCTTGACCCATGCCACAAGGTCAGCACCCTCCTCCTTTGGTGCTGGGATACTTCCGTCAAAATATCCTAGCAAGTCCCTATCATCCATGATGATCTCAAACTGCCACTTCCAGAGTGCAAACCCCTCTCCATCAAACTTGAGGATGGGAGAATGATTCCCTGGTTCCCCTGTCCCTGCCATCCCTACACCTACAACTGCTATAGCTGCTGCACCTGTTGTTGATGCCGATGCACCTGTGTTTGAGGCCGTTGTAGGCTGTTGGTGAGAAGAGGCAACTGCTGGCCCTGTTCACGTTGGCGGATGCAAGCAGATGTAGACTGATGTAGGCTGATGTAGGCTGATGTCAGCTCCCAAGGCAGAAAGGTGCACATGCGTTGCATTCCCCTCCGGCTGATGATTGACCTACAAACAGAGAGGATGGGTGAGAGCGAAGGCGCTCTCACTGCTTGTGACTTTGGCGGTTGCGTGCGTGAAACTTCTCTAACCAGAGGAGTGGGCCCATAACCCTTTGTTAGCTACTGAGCTAACCACCTCCGGCAGAGAAGCCGCGAAACCAAAAAAAGCTCACAAAGGTTTTTACACCTTCTTCCTTTGCAGGTATGTGTCGTGCACCCCAAACTTAATCAGGCATACACTTCACCTTCAAGAGTACTAACGCCTTAGCATTACATCTCAAGAAGAGCTCAAGTCGTCAATACGCAAGAGAGCATCAAGCAAGGGTTNATTGATCAGCATGCAAGACAAGTCCTTTTATAGCTGTCTGTCCAGTCCTAGAACTCAAAAGCACATTCCTAAGAAGTGGCTTGACCCTGCCACATCACCAAGAGACTTGCGCTGTGGGCTTGACACATAAGCATCCTTGTGCCAAGGTGACTGATCAGCCGTGTTGCTTCCCAGAAGCAATGGACTTTCTTTCTTGGAAGCTTCTAAAACAACCAAGATGTGCATGGAGCCAGGATCGAGCTCATGACCTCTCACTTGGCCAAATCAACAAAATGGCCAAGTTAACCACTCACCTACATGGTGTACTCACAGGTCATATCTCACATGAGACAGAGCATAGTTGAGTCACCCTACAACAAATCCAGGGGTCATACCTCCACAAGGGGCAGAGCATTCCTGATCCGTCGTACAATACTGAACAAGGGGCAAACATATTCAACAGGCTGTTCTCTCCTTGGCCTACAAGATAAAAGACCTTGGTGAGGCCTCTGTCTTTCTCGGGATGGAGATCGTGTGCGACCGTGTTCCCCGCACACTCCGTGTCCATCAGGCACACTACGCAGCGGTTGTGGGGGAGCGCTTTGCTGACCTCCTCGCTGCTGTCCGCACGGCGTCCACGCCAGCAAACCTAGGGGAGCCATTTGAAGTGACCTTATACGTGCGAGTCATAGGCTCGCTCATGTACTTGGCCACCACAACACGACCCGACGTTGCCTTCACTGTCAACCTTCTCGGCCAATTCTCGCTGGCTCCACGCCAGCGAACATTGGAGGCAACAGTCTGGTGTGTACGCTATATCCTGTCCACTGCACGCTTCGGCCTGTGCTTTTGCGAGTAGGTGTCCGTTGTGCTGGATGGGTACACAGACAGTGACTGGGCGTGGAGTCTAGATGGCAAGAGCCGCATTGGCTATGTCTTTCTCATTGGAGGCATCGCAGTGTCCTGGCACAGTGGGAAGCAGGACTGCATCGCACGTAACATTGTGGAGGCAGAGTATGTTGCTCTAGGCGCTGGTGCAGCTGAGTGTGTTTGGCTTGTCCGTCTGCTGCATGAACTGCGTCAGTCCATTCCCCCGTGGTCCTTCAGTGTGACAACATGAGCGCGAAGGCCATCACCAAGAACTCAGGTGTGTTCCATGAACGCACAAAGCACATCAATGTCGAGTACCACTTTGTGCGTCATCTGGTTGACCGTGGTGAGATCCGAGTCATCCACGTGGGCACTGACAGACAGCGCGTAGATTTTCTAACCAAGGCTCTGGGTCGTTCAAAGTTTCATGCAGCCACTCGCTCCATGGGACTCTACCCCATTCCTGTTGCAGGTTGACTCCTCATGTGCCACGTTGCGTGTGCTGTACTTGCTACCTACACATCTGTGTCCTTCCTGCTCTGTACAACGTTAGTGGCTGCATGTGCATGGACGTGTGTCGCCCTCTGGTCATGGAGGAGTGTTGTTGTGTGTGTCGTACACCGCTTACGGTGACCCCACGACTCATGTCCATTCACGTGCAGATCCGTGACATGGCCACCGTGGCAGAAGACACGCGGCCGGACGGGTGTCCAGAAGACTTTCTTCTTATTTTGATTCATGTTATGGGACAGCACATAGGCTTGCAGCCTATCAGGGCTTAGCTCTCATTGATGCGGCTGTTCTGGTTCAGACGGCTTGTCGATCTGACGTGTCTATAGGGAGTTAAGCTCGGAACTGTGGTTTTTTCATTGTTTTTTCCTGCTAGAAAATGCGCGCCCTTGTGCGCCGCGTGTGTGTGCACCCACTAGGTCAGAGACACTATTTAGGTTGTCTAGGCCTCAGTTGTTAACTCTCTCTGCACATTGCTTGCAGCCAGATGCGTTGATGCGTCGTGCTAGTCAGACCCTTGCAGTTGATTTTCGCCCTACTGCCTAGCACATGCTTGCATGCATTCTGTCAACAGGTCCTACGAGGACCCACCAACCTGTGCCATTGTTTGGTGCAGGCTGAAGCAGCTGCGCAATAGAGTAGTTGCGTATGAGGGGTGCAGGAATGTAATAGCACCGCAACACAGAATTTTTGTAGCAGCAGCGGAGGCGCAGTGCAATAATTGCACAAGCCTACGCTGACGCTTTCGACCATTTTAGGAGGAGCAGTAGCAGCATCGGCCGCGGCATCAGTAACATGAGCTGTAGTAGCGGCCGACGTGGCTTGAGGCCATCTCCGTCAAGCTCGATGGCAGAAGTAGTAACAATGAAAACAAAAGTGTGCACCACTGCTGCCCCTATGGGTGTAGCTTTCTAGAAGGTGCACGGACGTGGAGGAGCCGTAAACGCAAATCGCTTCTGCCACCACCTCCCTGTCGGCACGAGTTGGCCTCAACGTCAAACCAATGTTGTCATCAACCTTTAAGGGTGAGATGGAAAGCTCTTCTATTAAGCTCTCCAGATCTTTCATTCCTGCATCATTTCATGCTTGTGGCAACCAGCAAAGACCACAGTGCACTAGTCATTCATTTTTTCTACTGAAATTCGGGCAGAAAAGGGAAAAGTGGCGTTTTTCCATTTTTGCAAAGTTTGTGACCAAATTGTTTTTTCAATGTTCTCAGCACATTCAGGTCCTTCTGTGGTCCATGTTTGGCTTAATTTGGATTGCCTTGATTTTTTAATGCCAAAATTTTAAAATTCAGCACTTGCCCAAACTTCTACCCGTCAGCTCAGCAACTCCACACAACAGCAGTAGCTAGAAGCAGTGGCGACTGTATGCAATAGCAGCAGCATGCAGCAGTGTGCAGAAACATAGTGTGTACAAGCACTAGCGTGCAGCTGAAGCGATTGACAGCAACATGAATAGGAGGAGTTACAAGAGGAGGAGCGGTAGCCATAGCGGCATCATTGGCGGCAGTCGTAGGAGTCTCGACAGGAGCAACGACTGCCCTTTCTCTTCCTTGGTCTTCCCCTCTCCTCTTGGGTTGGGCTCCCCTTGTTGGTCCCTTGGGTGGGTTGGGGGTTGGAACATGAACCTTGAGCTCACCTAAGACCCTTCCCTTTAATTCACGCCCACTGGGGCGAGAGGAGCGCTGTCACATTCTTTGTGGTAGCTTGGGAATCCATCCACAGTGTTCCTAGGCTGAAATAGGCCTTGAATTTTTCTCCACAACCACTTGGATGGGGGAATTTCTGCCGGAGGTTTTTGGACAATGTTAGACCTCCTACAGCAGCAGTGATAGCAATGATAGTAGCGGTGTACAGTAACCGTTGTGATGGCAATAGCAGCTGAGGGGACAGAGTGCCACAACCGTCTCAGTGGATGGTAGTGTTGGCTCTAGTGGGTGTGGAGGAACCCTCAAGGATTCCTAGCTCTCACTGGTTCACGCTGCCAAGGTTTGGGCGGCCAATGGACACCAATGGTGAAGAGTGTGGAGCACAAGGATCACGGGCAAGAGTGGGCAGAACACGTCGCATTCAGTAGATCTGAATCGAAACACGTTTTTGTTACTTAGCATAGTGATATTACATCAGATCATTGTAGCCTGTGATCTAAGCTTACCAACGCATCTAAGCACGCCCAAAACGGAGCAGTAGAGCCCCTGCTACGGCCGTCGAAGTAACCCTTGGTGGAGCCGCCCACCTGGCCTTGCACTCTAGGCAACGGGAGGCGCTTCGACGATGACCCATCGAAGCGCCTTTCCTCGTCCAAAAGTCAGGGAGAAGTTCATCCTGGTCTAGAGGTCCTTATGGTTACCTCATTCATGCCCCTGGTGCATTTGGAGGCCATTAGGAATGAACTCGGATCCCTGGCGGTGGAATATCCCGTCACCCATGGCGGGTACCAGATTACACCCGCCCAACACCCGATTTTCGGGCTAGGCTAACTTTCTGAATACTCACTCAAATTGAGTGATTCAAAGCTCGATCATGCATGGAAAGATCCAAGAAATCCAAATCTAAAGTCAGATCAGGTATTCGACCACTCCTCAGTCGTCGAACCAGGGAGCAAGATCAACGGCACTCATGGCAAGGGGCACACCATGTCAACAGGTAGCAGCGGCAACAGCCACAAAAGCTGTAGTGGCAGAGTGCCACTGCCATCAAGTTCAACAATGGAAACAGCAGTGGCAGTAGTGACAGAGAAGCACACTACAATGACGGCAAGGTTGCAGGCATGGTAGTGCACTCTGGTGTCACCACAGTAGTAGTAGCGAGCCAGGCTAATGGTCTCGCTTCCATGTCCTGCACCTCCCATCCTATCAGTGGTGTGCTTTCCCTGACACAACACCTCGCTGGGGAGGGCATGCCAGATTTCTGAGCTTAAGTTGCAGGTCCTTGCTATAGGAAACCATCAGCTCGTAGAGCTCCACCAACGGTTGGTGCTGGGGAGTACGAGTGACATGGCCGAGTTGATGGGTCCCACTACTGGTCGTGTTGATTCCGTAGCATCGCGTCGGGATAGTGGTAATGGTGTCGCCTATTCTGTTCAATTCGTCAGGATGATGCAAGTGTCCTATCCCCACGTTGTGTCGAGTCATGCACAGTTCTAGATGATTCATCATGGTTTCATGAATCTCAGTCCCATGTTGTTGTTTGTCTGTTAGCATCGGAGCTCTCTGTGAAGCAGCTTACTTCTGTCGCCTGCACTCGATTTATGTCACAACGACAATGTGTAAGACAGATGCCACCTGCATCATTCATACATATGCCATCCATCACATGGCCTGTCTTCATAGTGATTTCTGCGTGCTGGATCTAGTTAGGTCAGTATGATCAATGCATAGAGCAGCTGGTCATTAGGTCCCAGTCTAGGGAATAGGCATAGTGCAGTTCCACATACTGTTGGGCCACTTGTATACGTCGGATGTCCTGTACATGCATGTGTTGGAGCTTTGTCTAATCTTTGGACGTGCCTACACTCGCATGGGACCAGGCGTTTCCTTCATAGATGAGGATGCCATCGTGTTTGAATGTGTTGCAAAGGAGGTTGTCCTGTGTGGGACAGTTGTGGATGACTTGTACCATGTCTCTGGCTGCCCTACGTCTGCTTCTCCCTTGTTCTCTTCATCCTTTGCACATGTGTTTGTGATGAGCATTCTGTCACCCGAGCACCAACGTCTCTTGCACACATGTCCATGCCACATACACCTTGACGATGTCGATCATCGAGACGTACACAATCCGTGCTAGGTCTTGATGCGTCTTCATTTGAGACACCGTCGAAGACCGCTTGCCTCTAATGCGTTCAAAGAAAGATGCACTGAGCCTTGTACCCTCCATCCAGCTCACAAGTGCCTTGGCCTCTTCAGTTGGTTCACTTTGACCTCCAGGGAACCCTATTAGCTATTGAGCTAACCACCTCTGGCAGAGAAGCAACAAAACCAAAAGGCAAGCATATTTCATGCACACCAAAACTTGATTAGACGTACACTTCACCTTCTAGAGTAATAACACCTTAGCATTACATCTCAAGAAGAGCTCAAGTTGTCAATATGCAAGAGAACATCAAGCAATGGTTAGTTGATCAGCATGCAAGACAAGTCCTTCTACATCTGTTTATCTAGTCCTAGAACTCAAAAGCACAATCTTGAGAAGTGGCCCGACCCATGCACATTACCAATAGACTTGTGCTGTAGAATTGACACATAAGCATCCTACTGCCAAGGTGTCTGACCAAGCATGTATCTTCCAAGAAGCTACAGACTTTCTTTCTTAGCTAGGATCAAAATCGTGACTACTCACTTGGCCAAATCAACAAAATGGCCAAGTTAACCATTCACGTACATGGTGTACTCACAGGTAATGTCTAACACGAGAGAGAGCATAGTTGAGTAACCCTACGATGGATCGAGGGGTAATACTTCCACAAGGGGCATAACATTCCTGATCCTTTCTACAACACCCAACAAGGGACAAACCATATTCAACAAATCCCTCCCTTGCACCTTGCTTCATTTGCCATCATCATTCTTCACCATGTGCGTTGACCGTGTCGATACTTTTCCTGCCCGCGTGGTGGAGATCCTTGTCCAGTGGCTTCGTAAGCATGTCAGACCAGTTAAGCTTGGTACCGACATACTCGAGCTCCACTGTGTACTTGTAGACCAAGTATCGAGCATAGTGGTAGCGGATTTCAATGTGCTTTGTCCTCTTGGACATGACTAGGTTCTTGGACATGTCCATTGCGCTCATGTGGTCAATCCTGATGACTGTTGCCACTGCCTTTGGTCTCTTAATCTCAGATAGAAAGCTACGTAGCTACTACATCGCTTTACACACCTTAATCAAGGTGGTGTACCTAGCTTCAACTCTTGACAGAGAGACACATTCCTGCTTCTGACCCGCCCAACTAATACTACCTCTATTCAGCATATACACAAAACCGGAGGTGGATTTTCGGTCCTCTATTTTACCTCCCCAATCAGCGCCAGTGTAGCACATGAGATGAAGTGACGCGGATCCAACGAGGTCTCCAAATTGGAGGCCCCCATGCTGCTTCCCCTTAAGGTTGCGCGTGATGCGATTCACAGCCTGCCAGTGTAGTGGTTCAGGGTTGGCCAGAAAACAACTCACTTGCCCAACAACATGGGCTATACCTGGTCTGGTGGTAACCATGGCATGTATCAGACTGCCCATTGTAGACTGATATAGGATCCCCAACATTTCTGTTTTCTCCGCTTTGTTCCATGGAGACATTGAGGTGGAGAGCTTGCACTCTGAGCTCATGAGTGTGCTGGCAGGCTTCCATATTGTAACATTTGAGGATGTAGTCGATGTATTCTGTCTGGTTATGGCTGATGGAACCTGCTACTCTGTCATGCTTAATAGCAATACCAAGGTAGAAGTTAAGAGGACCCATGGCCTTCATCACTCACTCAGCTACCCCTTGAGATCATCTAGTAACCCCGTTGAAGAAGAGCATAGAATCAGGTCATCTACGTGCAAGGTGACCAACATAGTCCCTTTGTCACTCTCATGCATGTACATGCTAGGGTCATTCTCGAAGTACATGAAGGATTCCTTAGCCAAGAATGTATCCATCTCCTGGTACCAAAATCTTGGCTCTTGTTTTAGCCCATACAATGCTTTCACCAATCTCAACACTTTGTCCTCGGGAGCATGAACCCTCTCTGTAACCTCCATCAGCACCTCCTTGTCAAGTTTACTACAAACAAAGGCTGCCTTGAAATCCATTTGCTGGACCTCCATGTTCTTGTCTACAGCAATGGCGAGAAAACGTCACAACGGGAGCAAAGGTCTCGTCGTACTCCGCGCCAGGCCGTTGAGAGAANGGCTCTTGTTTTAGCCCATACAATGCTTTCACCAATCTCAACACTTTGTCCTCGGGAGCATGAACCCTCTCTGTAACCTCCATCAGCACCTCCTTGTCAAGTTTACTACAAACAAAGGCTGCCTTGAAATCCATTTGCTGGACCTCCATGTTCTTGTCTACAGCAATGGCGAGAAAACGTCACAACGGGAGCAAAGGTCTCGTCGTACTCCGCGCCAGGCCGTTGAGAGAACCCCTTTGCTACCAGCTGAGTCTTGTACTTGTCTATGTTGCCATCTTTTTTTTGTTTTCACTTTCAGCACCTACATGGATACCACATTGTGAGCCCCGGCAGGTCCGTCTACCAGTGGCAAAACCGGTGCAGCCAAACACCTTTAGATGGGAGGCATCCTGCTTCTTGCCTGACTATGATTCTTGAGGCATCCTCAGCTGCTGTGTCTGCTTCTTATGGCATCTCCTTTGTAGAGCTACAGCAGGTGTGAGGCTCCCAAGACAAATAGCCAGACATGCTGCTTCAGCCTAGAACCAAGGAGGGAGCTTGGCGTCAAAGAGCATACACCTTGTCATGCCCATGAGGGTCTAGTTCATCTTCTCTACAACGCCGTTGCTTTGAGGCAAGTAGGGAGTAGCTTTCTGGTGTTCACTGCCTTGTGTCTTTAGCCACTTCCCACAGGCTTTGTACTCTCCCCCATTGTTCTTCTTGAATGACTTCACTTTCTTACCACTCTGTCACTCAACCATAGCGTCAAAAGCTTGCAGATTTTTGTTCAGCTTACTCTTCTTTTTTGGAAAGTATATCCTGACCTTGTGGATGTTGTCATCAATGAATGTGGGGAAACATCTGCTGCCTCCATTGGGTGGTATGAAAATGGGACCACAAATCAGAGTGTATGAGGTCAAGGTGTGCAAGAGCATGTGCACCATTGCGCTTGAAATGTATTGTCTTGGCCTTGCCCTAAAGGCATGGCTCACACAAGATCTAGACTTCTCCTGGGCCTCATCACCTAGCTCCATCCCACGCACTAGCCCCTACTTTTCCATGAGCACCAACGTGCTTTGAGCCACATTCCGAAAGGGCCTATGTCCCAAGTTTTGAGAGCATGTGTGCTTTCTAGAATGAACAGCCCAAGTGACTTCTTTCGCTTCCGCTTTTGTTGTAGAATCTTCCACTGCCACTACTTCCGCTGCTCCAACATGGCTTTTGTCATTAGACTGCTCTCCTCACCATCACTCTCGGCGGAAGATTCAACGTTTGACTTTTTCATCTTGTTCTACAAGACGTACAGACCATCAACACGAGGAATCCGTACAAAACACTTCCTGGTAGAGTAGGATATGTTGATGCCCTTGATAGGTACTATCACCTCTTCCTTCTCTGTAAAGACCACTATCATGCCGTGGTCAGTTATCTTAGAGAACAAGAGCAAGTTTGCAGTAAAGAAGGACAAGTAGTCTATACCCTCTAGCTTAGGTCGGATTTTGCGCTGTTGATACCCGTTGTGACTAGCTTATCACCAATCCCCTCAGCTACCTCAACCTTGCCATTGGCCACTCTGAAATTCTTGTTGCATGGAGCAAGAGAGATGAAGTCTCTCTTCTCATAAGTGGTGTACTCATTTGTTCCTAAATCAAGGCTGGAAGCTCCTGACCCGAGTATCGTCCTCCCTTTGTTGGAGGCACACTCAGCCATCAAGCTTGTGCGATCCTTCCCCCCATTTCCGCTTCTTCATTCATCCCCGTCTCCTCCCTCTTTTTTGGGCGCCCAGCACTCCCGAGCCTAGTGTACAACCTTGCTATAACTATGGCAATTTCCTTGGCGCTTTGGACCCCTTCCATTGTATTTAGTGTTGTTTCCTTTGTCTAGTTTGGGGTTGAAACACCTTGCCTAGTTTGACGTACGTTGCGGCTGTCATCATATAGCTAGTGATGTGTGAAAAAAAATAGGGTTTTATGGAGGAAACAAGAATGACAAGCGCCTTCTTATTGAGCCTGACCCATGTCAGAAGGTCAGCACCCTCCTCCTTTGGTGCTAGGGTGGTTCCGTTAAATAATCCTAACAAGTCTCTATAATCCATGATGATTCCAAAAAGCAACTTGATTGAGCAAACCCCTCTCCATCACACCTAAGGATGGGGGAATGCTTTCCTGGTTCTCCTCTCTCTGCCATCCCTACCACTACAACTGCTACAGCTGCTGCACCTGTTGTTCATGCTAATGCACCTGTGTTTGAGGCTGTTGTAGGCTGTTGGTGAAAAGAGGCAACTACTTGCCCTGTTCACGTTGGCCGTTCTGAGAAGATGTAGGCTGATGTAGGCCTATGTAGGCTGATGTCAGCTTACAAGAAGGAAGGGTACATATTTGTTGCATTCCCCTCCTACTGATGTTGACCTGCAAACAGATAAGTTGGGCGAGAGCAAAGGCGATCTCACTACTTGTGACTTAGCGATCGCGTGGAGGTATAGTTAATCGATGCCCTTTAATACACACATGGACCTCTGTATTAGCCTACTTGTGCTATCATGGTAGTTTCTTAGGGGTTTCCTAATGGGGGAAGGGGGAGGGAGGAGGAGGGAAAAGTGTATGGACAAGTGTATGGGGTAGTGTATCAGTGTCTGCATAGTAAGTGTATTGTATTCATACACATATATAGCATAGTTGGATGTGTTCCTTGGTGTGATTGACCACTGATGGGGAGAGGAGGGGAGGGGGGGGGAGGGGAAAGTGTATGGGATAGTGTAGAACGAACCTGGTAGTAAGTGTATTGTTTTCATACATACGTGTATTATAGATTTGGATGTGTTACTTGGCGTGAGTGATCACTGATGGGTAGAGGAGGGGAGGGAGTGAGGAAAAAGTGTATGAGACAAGTGTATGGGCTAGTGTATCACTGTCCCAGTAGTAAGTGTATCGTATTTATGCACATTTTTGTCTTTTTAGCTAGATATGTTCCTTGGTGTGAGTGATTAAATTAATGTACACTAATGTAGTTTCATTTGCAATGTGTAATTGAGTGTGAGGGCACTGTCCAATGTAATTGTCTTATACATTTTTCCCTTGAGTCCCCCATCCCTCCTACCCTTATCCCTACATACACACCAATCCTTCTGTCCATCGAGCCTGGTGGTGTCAAAAATGGATACATAAGTGTATGATTGTTTCCAGACGTTACTAGAATTTCCGTTTATTATCCAATACACTTACCTCAAACAATTTTGCAGAGGAGGGGGGGGGGAGGAGGGGGAAATGTATGGGACAAGTGTATGGGGTAGTGTATCACTATCTGGGTAGTAAGTGTATTGTTTTCATACACATGTGTGTTACATGATTGGATATGTTCCTTGGTTTGAGTAATCACTCGCGGGGAGAGGGGAAGGCAGGGGATGGAGGGGAAAGTATATGGAGCAAGTGTATGGGGTAGTGTATCACTCTCCGAAAAGTGAGTGTATCGTTTTTATACACATGTGCATTGTTTAATTGGATGTATTCCTTGGTGTGAGTGATCACAATAGTGTTCACTAATGTATTCTTGTTTGCATACCAAAATTGCTTGCAAGTACATTGTCCAATGCATTCGTCTCATACATTTTTCTTTCTTTGAGTTCCCCCCCTCCTCTCGCTCCCTTACCAATACCTACACACTTGTGTCTCTTTCCACATAGCCTTGTGGTAAAAAAAAAGGATACATAAGTGTACAATGTTTTCAACACTTCACTAGAATTGCTGTTCACTACCCAATGCACTTACCTTATCCACTTTTAGAGGGGGGGGGGAGGGGGAAAGTGTATGAGGCAAGTGTTTTGGATAGTGTATCACTGTCCGGGCAGATAGTTTATCGTTTTCATACACAAGTGTACTGTATAGTTGGATGTGTTCCTTGGTTTGAGTGAACACTGTTGGAGAGAGGGGAGGGGGGAGAGGAATGTGTTTGTGGCAATTACATGTGGTAGTGTGTCATTGTGTGGATAGTAAGCGTAACATTTTCATATACATGTGTATTGTATAGTTGGATATGTTCCTTGGTGTAAGTGATCACATTACTGTACAGAAATGTGTTTTCATTTTCATTTTGTACCCGTGTGCGAGTACACTTTGCAATGTATTCGTCTCATACATGTTTCCCTTCAGTCCCCTTGCCTCCTCGCCCCCTTACCCCTACCTATACACCTGTCTCCCTGTCCACTGATCTTGGTGGTGTAAGAAATGGATACAAATGTGTGCATTTTTTTCCACAATTCATTAGAATTTTTGTTCACTAACCAATACACATTTGGAGAGTGGGAGGGGGGAGTGTATGGGGCAATTGTATGGGGTAGTGGATCACTGTCAGGGTAGTAAGTGCATCATACTCATACACTTGTGTATTTTATAGTTGGATATGTTCCTTGGTGTGAGTGATTGCTGATGGAGAGAGGGGAGGGGGAGGAGGGAAAAGTGCACGTGATAACTGTATGGGATAGTGTATCAATGTCTAGGTAGTACTTGTATCGTTTTCATGTAGGACAGAAAGTGGAATTGGGGTGTTTCTTGGAAGCTTCCAACATTTTGTGTCTCATGGAAGAAAGGTTCCTAGTCAATGTCTATATCCGTGCAGGAAGACACCTGGTGCTTTCACTTGTTTATGTACCATTCATGTACATTGATTGTAGGGTGCATGGGTTTGAGCGGATTGGTTATAAATGGTTGCGTGCGTGAACGTCTCTAACCAGAGGTTTGGGCCCACAACCCTTTGTTATCCGTTGAGCTAACCACCTTTGACAAAGAAGCCGTGAAACCGAAAAGCTCACAAAGGTGTTTACACATTCTTCCTTTGCACGTATGTGTCATTCGTTCCAAACTTAATCAAGTATACATTTCACCTTTAAGAGTACTAACGCCTTGGCATTACACCTCTAGAAGAGCTCAAATCGTCAATACGCAAGAGAGCATCATACACAGATTATCTGATCATCATGCGAGATAAGTCCTTTTATTACTGTCTGTCATGTCGTAGAACTCAAAAGCACGTTCCTGAGAAGTGGCTCGATCCAACCACATCACGAATAGACTTGCACTATGGGCTTGACACAGAAACATCCTAGTGCAAAGGTGTCAGACCAACCATGCAGCTTCCAAGAAGCTACATAATTTCCTTCTAAGAAGCTTCCATAACAACCAAGATAGGGTGAGGATCAAACTCATGACCTCTCACGCGGCCAAATAATCAAAACAACTGAGTTAATAATTAACTGATTAAGTTAGTGAGTGCATGGTTAAACTAGTTAATGGCTAAGTTAACCATTCACCCACATGGTGTACTCACAGGTCATATCTCACACCAGACAAGGCATAGTTGAGCCAACCTACAACAAATCCAGGGGTCACACATCCACAAGGGGCAGAGCATTCTTGATCCGTCCTACAACACTTAAGAAGGGACAAGCTATTGGACAGAGGGAGGTACGTCTTGACGATCATTGACGAGTTCAACNGCGGCCAAATAATCAAAACAACTGAGTTAATAATTAACTGATTAAGTTAGTGAGTGCATGGTTAAACTAGTTAATGGCTAAGTTAACCATTCACCCACATGGTGTACTCACAGGTCATATCTCACACCAGACAAGGCATAGTTGAGCCAACCTACAACAAATCCAGGGGTCACACATCCACAAGGGGCAGAGCATTCTTGATCCGTCCTACAACACTTAAGAAGGGACAAGCTATTGGACAGAGGGAGGTACGTCTTGACGATCATTGACGAGTTCAACCACATGCGATGGGTCTTAAGTTTCTGTTAGAAGAGTTTCGCTGCCCTTGCTGTGCGTACTTGGCTGGTCATGGCTGAGCAGTAGTCCCACCACCTCCTTGAGACATTCTACTCAAATTGTGGTGGAGAGTTTCGTGGGGACTTAGAGTGGCACTTCCTAGCGCTAGGAGTGGCTCACATCCTCTCTGTCCCCGGCACACCTCAGCAAAATAGTGTGTCGGAGCGATGGAACGACACCATGGAGGATGCGGTTTTTCCAATGCGGGTGGACAGTGGCATGCCCAAGGCTTCTACATTTGAGGCCATGGCCCACATGATGTGGGAGTAGAACTGGATTTCATGTGGCCCGCTGCAAAACAACCGTACCCTGTACGAGTAGTGGTTCAGCCGCAGGGCTGACCTTTGGCTAGCGCGCGTGTGGGGGTCCCTTGCCTGTGTGTGGTTTACGCCTGAGAAAAAAAGGTCTAAGCTCTTCTCGCACTGTCATGTTTGGGCGTTCGTGGACGTCGCCCCTCGCTCCAAGGCCTGGCGCTTCTGAGATCCGAGTCTGTGCCACATTTTTGAGTCACGTGACATTCTTCTTTGAGCACATCACGTATGAAAACTTGACCACTAGTAGCATACTGTTGTAGCACGCTCTTGGTTGTGTTCCCTCTCATCTTGTAGGGGAGTGTGTTGGGCCGCCGGACTCCATCCGTCCCTACAAACCTATCACTCCTGAGCCATCCCATCCCTTGGGTGCCCTGCCTGTCCATCCCGCATCGCCTGTTTCTGCCTCACCTACCTTATGAGTATCGCTGGTGTCACTTGTTACTGCCTCATCTTCCTTACCGGTTTCACTGCCATTGTCCATTGCTGCCTTGCCTGCATTGCTAGTGTTATCATCATTTTCCATCGCTGTCTTGTGTACGTTGTTGGCGTCACCCACTGCGTCAGCAACGCCACTTACTGCCTTGCCTCACCTTGCTTTCATCTGTTTTCAGAGCTGTCTGTGTCTACGTTGCCGTCTCCTGTGATTAGGCCGCCTACGTTCCCCGCCCTTGATGTATCTGCGCCCCCTTTGCCGGCTACACAGATCACTGAGCCCTCTTTTCATAATGAGGGTGGACGCTTGCGCCCTTGCTCCACTCGTAGCGTGCGCAGTGGTGACCCTGGCATAAAGGCCATCGGCCTTAGTACCTTGGGCCTTGAGGAGGTTTACCTTGCTTGTAGGATGGGCCTGGTGCTCCTTACTCTCGAGTGCTAGTTGGAAGTTGAATCTTCAGATTCAACTGCCAAGCTACAGTCGTAGTGGGTCCTCCCTCTGTCGCCCATACCCTAGCCACTTGCAGCGTGACTGGCAAAGGCCCAAACCCAGTGTTGTCGTTGTGGCACCTGACCCCAGCACACTCCACAAGACTGTGGCTGGGTCTGACTCGACCCTCTGGCACATTGCGTGCCAGGCCGAGCTAGCTTCCATCAAGGAGCACAAGGTGTTCAAACTTGTAGACCTGCCTCGTAGTTGCATGACCGTGAAGGGCAAGTGGGCCTTGCGCAAGAAGCTGAACCCGGATGGCTTAGTGGAACGCTACAAGGCGCGATTGACCAAAAAGGGGTTCTCTCAGGTGGAAGGTATCGACTTCACCAAGACCTTTGCCCATGTCGGTCGGACAACCAAAACACTGGCCTTGATGTGCCATGGAGCTAAGGTTGCACACCAAATCCATGGATCTAGGGATCCAACTAATGAGTCTTGTATCTCAGATCTATCTGTGGATCCGGTTCTTCCTCTCGATCCGATCCGAGGAACCGCGGATCCGTCGCCAGGGGTGAGGAGAGGGTCCATAACATCGACAGGTCTCGTTCGAGCCACACAAAGGACTGAAGTTTGGATGTTTAAGGTGTTGATCCTGGGCGCATCGCACCTTTGGTGCATGACGTTGAGGAAAGGTATTTGCCTCCACGTCCAAAATACAGGAGCGACGCCAAAAATGACTCGGTACCAAGTGACGTGTTCTGTTTTGCATGGATGCGCCATTTACACTGGCTGCCACTTGTCAACAGCCAATACATGCATTCTGCCGTGCACTTCATCCATGCAGTCCATGGCTGCCGTGGCAGCCAGCTTTCAAGGGCGTCAGCAAGTGGGATGCTGGCTAACATCATCCGGTGGTCGCACAACATGCGAGGGTGTCATGCCCCTTATCCCTTCCGTGGGACACACGGCTACGTGGGATATTGGTCAAAATTTTCAGTCCTGATTTTTGACATGAAGTATAATTTCCAATCCGCAATTAGCATATGTTACCCTTGTTGCACCCATGTAAAGTGCAATCACAAGTTCTTTAAATGTAGACGAATTATTCCATTTCCATTCCACAGGGGTCCAGGGGGCAGCTTGGAGTTTGGTGACCAGGCCCTCCCACATTTTTCGGGAGGTTGTGTCGTGATCCAGATTAATCCCAAGGACCTGTTGGGGATCATTGGTGTATTGGAATTGTGTACCCTCCCATTGTGGTGCGTCTTTGTTGGTGTGAAAGAGGAGGGTCTTGTTATAGTTAGCTTTAAGGCCGGTGATAGCGAAACATCTGTCTAGAATGAGGATGGCCTGGTTTAACGCTGTGTATGAGGTGAGGGAAATGGTGGTGTCATGTGAGTAGGCTGCGTAGCTAGGGCAAGAGGGAAGAGAGGTGATTGGACGTGGGATGTTTGTTTTGAGGAGCTGGTTTAGTGGTTCCATAGCGATAATGAAGAGGAGGGGGGCAATGGGGCAGCCTTGGCGGACACCCTTTAGTGTCTAAATTTGGTTTGCTTGTTGTCCGTTAATGAGGAAGCTAGTACGGGTGTTGTGGAGTGTAGCTTTTATCCAGGATGTGAAAATGGTAGGGAAGCCCATCTGTTTCTGCCGTGTACGAAGCCGGTTTGCTCTGGGCTAATGATACTTGGTAGTGTTTTACATAGTCTATTGGCAAGGATTTCGGTGAGTATCTTGTATTCTGTATTGAGGAGTGAAATTGGGCGGTAGTTCTTCATGAGGATTGGATTGCCCATTTTGAAGAGGATAACAGTGACCGAGTCTGTGAATTCAGGGTGTTTCTCTGGGTGGGCTAGTACGTCCAAGAAAAGGGTGAGCAGAGTTGGGGCGTAGACTGCTGGGACGTGTTTGTAAAATTCTGCTGTAAGGCCATCTGGGCCTGGGCTCTTCCTGCGGGGGAGGGATTCAATTGAAGCTATCATATCCTCAATGTTTATTGGAGAGATGAGTGCTTGATGGTGGTGAGTTGGGAGTTGGGGAAGTGGTGGGAGTTGCGGAGGAAAAACATAGCTAATTTTAGGTGTGAAATGTATTGTGTAAAAGGAAGTGATGATCTGGCTCATTTCTGTGATAGATGTGGAAGGTGGTGTGCCTTTTTCCCTGAGAGCTTTAATTCTGGTTGCTTGTTTCCTGGCTTTGATGAGGCTGTTGAGGACTTGCGAGTCTTGTTCGAGGTTTTTTGCTATACTTGATCTGGGCGAGTTGGTGACGGAATTCTTCTGCAGTCAGGATATATATTTTAAGGATACATATTTTATTGGGGTGGTGTACGGTACGAGTCGATGACGTTTTGGTCTGTGAGTAGTTTGGATAGGAGAAACTGATCCTTGGTGGTCTTTTGTGGGTTTCCGTCCATTGGGACACAGGTCGTGTTAAAATCTCCGAGTAGGAGGGTGGTAGGGTATTGGAATAGGAATGAATCCAGTTCCTCCCAAAAGGGTTTACGCATGCCGAGGGTTGACAGGACGTAGATTTTTCTTACTGTGAGGGATTCTTAGAGGTGCTGAAAGGTGCACTGTCCAATTCTTTGGGTACCCCGAGAGGAGTTTTCAACGATGGAGAGTCTATGTTCGTCAAACAAGAGGATGATGCCTCCTGTCCAGGTATTCTCGGATGGAAAAATGACAATTTTCCGACGTCATTTGGTTTCAAGCTGAGGGATGGTGTCAGCGGAAGTGAGGTGGGAGTCTGTAATGCAGCATAGGGTGGGGTCTTGTGTCTGGAGGAAATTCGCCGCGAAGGGGATCTTTTCTTATTTGGCAAGGCCGTTAATGTTGATGGTAGACATTTTGATGGTATGGGATCTGGGGGCTGGTGTTTTGCTATGTGGGGAGGTGTCTGTGTAGTCACTTTTACGCTTTTTGGTTTGGGTTATGTTTTGGGGGGTTGCGTTTTTGGGGTGTGTGTTCCGGGGGACTTTTTTCCTGGAGCCAGTTGGGTGCTTTGGTTGAAAATTTGGTTTTCTTATGCGGGAAGAGGTGTTTGCAGGTTGTGAAGTTGTTTGCTTGGGTGTGGTGGGGATCTTATGTACAGATCCGTCTCTAGATGGGCTGTTTTGATATTGGAGAAGGAGTATCTGTTGCGTATCCGGGGGCGGCATTTTGTATTGTTCTGAGGATGGAGTGTTGCGTTGATTTGGAGGTGAGGGGCTCTGGTGGTGATGATCTTTTTCAAGTGTTGTGTAGAAGTGGGTGGGGATAGGTTTAAATGGAAGTTTCTTTTTGTGTTTGCGACAAGAGCGATGTTTCCAGAGGAGGGGGAGGAGTTGGATAAGGGTACGTAGTGAGAGGTGTTTCTGACCCTTGGTGTGTTTTTTCCTAATTCTTCTAGTACACGGAGGAGGGGTGTGGTAAAACAGAAGGTATGAATGAGGGTGATTAGGTAATAGAAGTGGCATGGTTGTCCTANAGTGTGGTATTTTGTGGTTGAACCTCTCCCCATAGATTGATAGTCCATGTGTGTGGGTAGAAAGAGGCATGGGAGCTGTGTGATTGTTCATTGGAAGGGTGGATAATGTGCATCTGCTTGGGGATGGTGTGCTGGGATGGAGTAAATCTTGAGGTTTTTTGGTATTCACTTGGAAATAGTATATGTAAGCTCGGAGAATGACAGAGAGGGGCAATTCATGACCCATGTGTTCAGAGACATCACTGGGAATGGGAGGTGGGGGCAGTTCATGGAGGATAGCAGTACACGCTAAATGACACAGAAATGTGGGAAGTTGCTTTATCATGACCCATGTGTCCAGAGACATCACTGGTGCTAACATTATGTAAACAAAGTTTTCCTCCAACGCCCTGGCACTGTACTCTTTGAGCGACCAAACGTGGTGCTCAGATCCTGGATAGTTCTTGTCTTTGCCCCTGCTCTGTGAGTCTCAGCTGCCCGCGACATTCTTGTGCTTGTGTTGTAAGCTTCCCGCTGGGACACTGGGTGAGCAAGACCTGTACATTACAGAACTCATGGAATTAGGCTCATTGGGTGTGGAGGGGTGTGGGAATTTGATGGGCAGCAGGTGCCTTGGTGGTTGGGGGAGTTTTTTGAAGGGTGTGCCCAAGAGGCGGGTATTTGTTTTGGTTGGCACAAGGCCGGGAGTCGTGATAGCGGTCCCAATGAGTTTTGGAGACCATTCAATGGGGGACCGAAGTCTGAAACGTGCACGTGCGTGTGCGAGTGAGGTATGCAAGTGTTGGTTGGGGGATGGGGGGAAAAGGAATGAAGGAAACGTTAGACTGACCCTCAGCCTTGATGAAATTGATGATGGTAAAAAAGGTGGAAAAAAGAAAAGTGTTGCTGTCACTGTTGGAGAAGTTGATTCAGATGGGGCTGTTGGGGGTGGCCAAGGGGGTGGCCGTGTCCCACCGGAGACGTTGCTGCTTTGGCTGAGGTGTTCTGGTGTGCTCAGGCCCGGTGCAGGAAAATCTCTCCACATCTGGACGGATCTGACGTGTTGATGGGAAGCGGCGCTTGTTGTAGTGACTGACAATTTGGACGTTTGTGCCGTTGTTTCAGGTTGACTTGTTTTCTCTTGGAACAGAGGTGTGTGTCTTCTCCTTCAACCCCCGATTGCCTGAACAGCGGCCCAGATCCAACCAGTGATGGGGAAGAAAAACCAAGTATGGTCATATCTGGTCAGATCTGGCGAAATAGTTGCTTCTGGTCTCTTGTGGCTGAGGGCGGCCTGGTCTCGTACTGTTGGGCCAGTTCTGGTCTTCTCTGGCTGCTTCCAGTCTATGAGTGGTCGCTGCCATTGCTGCTGTGTGTTGGTCTCTTTGTCTTGCATTGCTTTGTGGCTTGGCCTCTCATGGATGAAAGGCACTGGTGTTGCATGGTGCTGTCCCAGTTTGTGTTCGCTGGGGCCTGCTGTTGCCTAAGGTTTCTTGTGGGGATTGGTGCAGATGAGAAGCAGGAGGAGCAGCAGCCAGATCAGCGCTATTGCTGGCCGCCTGTGGCGTTTTTTGTTTGTTTTGTGGTGGAGATGGCGGCGATATCCATTTCTTTTTTGGCTGAAAAGTCGCCTCGGTGGTGCTTAAATCCTGCCCGCATCTTTCGAAGGGAAATTTCAGGGAATGAAAACCCTGCATTCCATGCGACTTATGTCCGCACCGGGGTAGGTTCCCAGGGGACTCTGTCCCTAGGGTTATGTGGGAATCTGGCGCCTGCGCCATGACCCACTAACATCCACCATCGAAGGAATTTTCAACCAACGGTCGTACCCGTTGGTCAGGTGGGTTCCCAAGCAGCTCGATGAGCTGCTTGTGGAATTACCCATCCCCCCGCAGTTGGGGTCTGTTATATAACCAGTTGTGCCGTACCTCTGGGGCACCTGTCAAATGTGCTGGTTGGACCTTACGGTCCACTCTGCATATTGCTGGGTGGTGGGTTAGGGTGTTGATGATTGTGTCGATCTTCTTGTGGCTAGTTGTTGTGTTTATGTTGTGTAAGTGGAGGATGTGCATGTTGATATATTCCTCAAACCTACTGAGTATGGGTGGTAAAAGTATTGGTGCTGTTTTGCGAGGGTTTTTTGTTTTACCAAGGCTGATTTGACACCTTAGTTTCCAGATTTCATGAAAGGTTGTGGCTTGGAGGAGCAACCACCACTGATTTTGTTCCAAGAGTGGGTGGAAGGTGAGGGTGGTGGAGAGGGTTTGGCATGCATATTCAGCTGATTGGGATAATGCTTGTAGGGTTATTTGTATATTTGGGCAGTCCTTAAAGGCATGCTCTATTGTTTCTGTGTGGCGGTTGCAGAAGGGGCAGATGTTTACAAAAGGATGTTTCAAAAAGCATAGTCTTTCACGTACTTGTATAAACCTGAGGACTTAATGGATGAGGACGTCTTTTGCTTTTGGTGGGATGACTTGATTGCGGAGAAGTTGTTGTAAGAACTGCAGTGGGGAAGATGGTGGTTGGACCCATTGGTCCCATAGCTTGAGGGGTTTGAGCGTTTTGGGTAGGATAACTTTGAATAGCTGTCCGAGTGTTGGTTTCTTGGTTGTAAGTCTCCATGATGGGTTGATCGTGTTGTTGCCGGACCCTTGGAAGACTCCCTCTTTGGCGTGGACTTTGGTCCACACATTTTGGTGGAACATCTGAATTGGTTCACGTGGAGCGGGTGTGAGGGTAAAGTCTGCATTGACAATTAGAGGTTCAACTGTGAAGGGGTATTGTGTGTCGAGTATTTCATATATGAGTGCGGGGGTGAGTGCTGTGTTTGGTGTTGGAACCCAAAATTTGTGGGGGGCAGTTTTTGTTTTGTCCGTAGATGTGATTACTTTGAGCCATTCTTGCGGGAGGCATGACTTTATCCGTTTTATAATTTTTGTGTGACATTGGAGTTCTTTGCTTAGTTTCTCGTCCTCGGGGAATTGAAGGAAATGACTTGCTTCTGCATGGAAGATGTGTTTGAGTTGAATTTCATGTTCAAGGAGAAAACGTTCAGTTTTGGATTGTCCGAAGGGTGCTCCTCCGGGTTTGAGGATAAATCTGTTGAAGGCGATGTACTCTTGGAGGAGTTCTGCACTTTTGAGCAGGGGCGGTTTGTGGATCGGTGAGGAGGAAACATTGTAGGACGGTGTGCCAACGTGACTTAATCCATTTGGTGTCTTCCTATCACATCCACACATCCACGAGATGTGTGGATGTGATAGGAAGAAATGCCCTTGTTTTGGAAAGCTTTGTGAATGGAACGCTATATCTTTCCATATGTTTGCGTCTGGTTGTAGTAACTTATAGGCCAGATTTGCGCTTTGAGCTTGGAGTATTGTTGCAGGCCAGATCATGCCGAGGCCGCCTTTGTTGGTTGGTGTAATGGCAATATTCTTGTTGATAAAGCGGAGGGTGATGTCTTTAGATGGTGATGAGAGGAGGTTGAGAAGTATGTTCGTGATTCGGGTAAGGGTGTCTGGCGACGGAGGTTGTAATTCTGAATGGTAGAGGAGCTTTGGGATGAGGAAGTTGTTTATGGCTATGATTCGTGTGACTAGAGTGCTGTGTGTGTTTCTCCATAGGATTGCTGCTTTTTGGAGTTTTGTTATGAGGTATTCCCACATTGTAGTAGAATCTGGGTCGTGGTCTATATTTATTCCTAGGACCCGTTGAGTTTGTGATGTGCAGGCGTAATGGCTATTTGGGATTTGTGTCACGTGTGGGCCTGCTGGAAACAATAATGATGAGGGCTTCATTTAATGACTCGGGTGTGGTGAGGAAGACAGTAGTGTCATCGGTGTATGCTGCATGGCTGGGGCATGTGAAGAGAGTTGGTAGCGGGCGGGGTATGCGAGTCTTTAGCGACTGGTTCAGTGGTTCCATAGCTATGATGAAGAGGAGTGGGGCAATGGGGCAGCCTTGCCGAACGCCAGAGAGTGTCCTGATTTGCTCAGTTTGGTGACCGTTGATTATGAAACGTGTTCTTGTGTTATAGAGGGTTGCTTGGATCCATGCTGTAAATTGTGGTGGGAATCCCATGTGTTCCATGGTGCAGTACAGGTGTGGGCGTAGGAGGGTGTCGTATGATTTTTCAAAATCTGCCAAGAGAAATGTGATTTCGTGCTTGGTTTGTTGTGACCAATGTTGTAAGTCCAGGATGCAGGAGAGTGTGTCTTTTATGTTCCTGCCGTGAACAAAGCCGGTTTGCTCTGGGCTGATGATTTGAGGCAGGATCTTCCTAATTCTGTTGGCTAAGATTTTTGCAAGAATTTTATACTCCGTGTTGAGTAGTGAGATGGGTCGGTAGCTTTTCATGAGCGTAGGGTCGCCTTTCTTGAACAGGAGGCAGGTGATGGAGTCCGTGAACTCCGGGTGGTCTTGAGGGTTTTTAAGCACTTGTTGGAAGAAGTGAAGGAGGGCAAGGATTTTATGGCTTGTATGACTTCTTCTATCGTGATGGGCGCTACAAGCAGTGGATTGTTGGAGGGTTTTAGTTGTGGGAGTGCTGGTACTTGTGGTGGGAATAGGTAGCTCCGTGATGGTGTGAACAGATCTTTGTAGAAACTGGTGACTATTTGGCTCATTCCTGCTATGGATGCGGTCGGAGGAAGTCCTTCTTCTCGGAGGGCCTGAATAAGTGTGGCTTGCTGTCTAGTATTGATCAGACTGCTGAGGACCTGGGAGGCTTGTTCTACATTCTCTGCATATCTAATCCTGGCGAGTTGGTGTCGAAATCTCGTTGTTGTGAGAACCTATTTCTGCAGCTGAGCCTCTCTCTGGTGGAGTTCTTGTAAGATGGCTGTGTTTTGTGGTTGGAAGCATACCTTCTGTTGGAGTTTGGAGATTTCCTTATGTAAGTGTTCCATTGTTTTTGGGGTTCTTCGATTTTCTTGTATGCTGAAACCCTTAACTTTCTTTTGAATCCACTTAATGTGTTCAGGCCAGGGCCTGGTTGGGGTTTGAGCAAGGAGGGCCATAATATAGGGGCGTGTGAGTAGGGAGGCGTTGAATTTCCAGAAGCATTGGCCTGGTGGCGTGCTGTCTACGTGGGAAATGCTAGTTTCGACCGCTGCCAGATGATCTGAAAGGTTTTTGGTGACCGGGAGGTGGCGGGAAGCCGTTATTGACAGCCTGACTGTTGACGCGTAAAATATCCTGTCCAGTCGGGAGGAGGTGTGGTGACTTGGGGAGTGGAACGTAAACTCGATATTGGTGGGGTTCAATTCGCGAAAGGCGTCGTTTAATTCATGTTCTGAAATCAGTCTTGAGAGGAGGAATTGGTCTTTTGTGGCTTTTTGTGGGTTACTATCCATTGGGGTGCATGTTGTGTTGAAATCGCCAGCTAGCAAGTCTGTTTTGTGCTCCGAGAGGAATGTGTCTAATTCCTGCCAGAAAATTTTCCGAGTTTTTAGGTTTGGAGGATCGTAAATGCGGGTGAATGTAAAGGATGTCTGCTGGTGCTTGAATGTACATTTTCCGATTCTGTTTGTGCCGTGAGTAGTGTTTTCAACTGGTGTGAGTTGGAGGGGGTTGTAGATAAACAGCATGCCACCTGTGCGGGAAGATGCAGAGTGGAAAGTGACCATCTTTTTGTGCAGTTTTTTTTTTCTAGATGAGAGATTGATTTGTCAGAGGGAAGGTGCGTG
Organism: Penium margaritaceum; assembly: GCA_023375785.1. Lineage (NCBI taxonomy): Eukaryota > Viridiplantae > Streptophyta > Zygnematophyceae > Desmidiales > Peniaceae > Penium > Penium margaritaceum. The sequence goes on from SZWC01002264.1 coordinate 168,928, forward strand.
TCAGTGAGACAGCATAGTGTTGGCTGGTGAGTTTGAAGGAAATTTTCAAGGAATTGTGTTTTTTTCTGTTCAAACGATGCCGTTGATGTTGAGGGCTGAGACTTTGATTGATGAAGTGTTAGGTGAAACTGCTTTTTGGTTGGGCGTGGTCTCTGTGGAATCTCGTTTCCGCTTGTGTATTCTATTGTCACGTCTGTTGGGTATGGTTTGTTTTTTCAGTTGTGGTTCTGGGGTATTGTGTTCTCGTTGTCTCTTTCCGTGTGCACTGTGAGGAGTTTTTGGTTGGAAGATAGGTTTTTTCCTGCGTTTTGGTGGGCGTTCTGAGTGCTGATCTGCGGGAGTATTGGAGGGTTGGTGGTTTGGTTGAGTTGGCTTTTGTTTCTGGTCTGGGATGTCAGTGAGTTGGAGTGGGTTATAGGGAGGAGTGTTGGGACCTGGATGTGCCTGTGTGTAGTACAGGGTAGGGAGTGGTTTAAGGGTTTTTTTCTTCCGTGCTTTGTGGTTCTACACGATTTTTCTGATAATGTGTTTGAGGGCCTGGATAAAAGTGAGCTTCTTGTCAGGCGTGTTTTGCTTTCTTCTTTTTTTCAGTCTCTTGGTGCAGGATGGGTAAAGGGCCGGGAGGCAGCAGATTTTGAGTAAGGTTTCGAGGAAGAGTGTAGTGGGTGGGGGGGGGGTGTTGTGATTTGTGACGTTCCTGTACAGTCTACTGTGACCACTCGGCCGTGTCCATACTCGTGCAGATCCCTGAGGCGGGCCCTGGTGACATAGGAGGGACGACTGGCGGTGGAATACCAGCTTGGAGCTGGCCGACTACCGTTCCAGAGCCCCGAGCACTGCCGGGACTCCCTGTTGTTTCTCTGCAGCCCGCAGGAGTCTTTTCGGCGGACTGGCCATGAGCACGATTTGCATGTTTTTGCATTGCGTGTCCACCGTCTGATGATGGATGCATGCATGTGACCAGTCGTAGCGTCCGTCTTGTGATCCTGCACGTCTAGGTTCAGACGGCGTAGCATTCTGACATGTGTGCGCAGAGTTATGGCCAAAACAGTGGTTTTGGGCCGGTTTTAGGACAGCTCTTGGACCGCCGCGTGCGACACCCGCTGTGCGCCGTGGCAGGTATTTAGGCCATGGGCCTATTATTTGTTATCTCTCTCTGCAAATGCTATTGAAGCATTCAGACACTTTGCCTTGTGTCCCCTAGCCAAACTCTTGCCGTTGCGTGTACGACCTGTGACTGTTGTCACCATCTGATCAGGCACTGACGCCTGGTCAACGGGAGTGCTGCTTGGAAGCTTCCTTGCATCTTTTCATGGTATCAGAGCTCTGGTGCCAACTTCTATGCCAGAGAGCACCTCTCATCTGGCTGATGTGTCCGCTCGCGCCCCCTTCACCTCAGGCTCAGGGACAGGCATGACCATAGGTGGTGGGGGCTGAGGCAAGGCAGCCGGTGATGCCGTGCGAGGAGACGCGTGTGTGGGGGACAGGGGCTGGATGTGACAGTGGGAGCAGGCTAGACTGGACCTGACACAGAGGTAGGGGTTCCAGCAGACGCAGGTACGGAGGTAGGCGAGACTCGACCGGACACAGAGACAGGAGTGCCGGGTGACGCAGGTACTGGCGCAGAAGTAGACACAGAAGCTGAAGCAAGGACACCTGTGGGGTGTGAAATAGGCTGTACAGGCGAGGTCTCTAGACCAACGGCGATGATCGCCGGGTCATCAAGGGCCGGAGACCGAGAGGTGAAGGGGGCTTGAGCGGACACATCAGCTAGATGAGAGGTGCTCTCAGGCATAGAAGTCTCCCCCATGCGCCGAGAACCCTCACAGGTAGGAACATGCGTGGTGGAAAGTGTTGTGATAGAAGTCAGGTCACGGTATGTGAGAGACTCAAAAAAGAGCGCGTCGCGGGACTCAATGATGCGAGTAGGGTCCCAGAAGCGCGAAGCCTTCGACCGCGGGGAAATGCCGACGAAAGCACACAAGCGGCCCCGAGGTGAGACCTTGGACCCCTGCTGGTCCTCAGTGTACCACACGGAGGCCAAGGATCCCCAGACGCGAGCTAGACGAAGGTCGGCACGATGTCCAAACCAAAGCTCATATGGTGTAATATGGTCTGGAAGCGGACCGTGCGGGAGGCGGTTCCAGACCCACGTCATGTAGGCGAAGCTTTAAAAAACAAAGGACTCAGGGAGACCGCACTCAGACCGCATAGCGCAAACCAAATCCTCCATGGTGCGGTTCCAGCGCTCGGAAACATCGTTTTGCTGAGGGGTAGCAGGAGCGGAGACCTGGTGAGAAATCCCGTGCTCGGCAAAGAATCCGTTCATCTCGCCAAGGAACTCACCGCCGTGATCCGAGCGGAACGTATGCAGTGTGTGACGTGACTGACGCTCAGCCATCACTATCCAGAGTCGAATCGCAAGGATCTCTCTTCTGTGCCTCGCCTGTATAGCCTGTTACACACCCCACAGGTGTCCCTACTTCAGCTTCTGTGCCTACTTCTACGCGAGTACCTGCGTCACCCGGCACTCCTGTCTCAGTGTCTGGTCTAGTCTCGCCTACCTCCGTACCTGCGTCTGTCGGCATCCCTGCCTCTGTGTCAGGTCCAGTCTTACCTGCTCCCGCTATCACATCTAGCCCCGTTTCCCCCACACACGCGTCTCCTCGCACGGCATCACCGGTTGCCTTGCCTCAGCTCCCACCAGCTGTGGTCATAACTGTCCCTGAGCCTGAGGTGCGCCCCTCGAGCTCAGGGTACTCTCGTGAGCCTGGTGGCTGTCTTCGACCACTGGATTCTGGAGCTCAGCGAGCGTCGGGCCCCGTACCCAGGCGCTCCTCTTGTAGCATCACGAGTGGTGATCCCGGCACAAAGGCCCTAGGCCTAAGTGTTCGCACTGAGCTCACAGAGGTACATCCAGCATGCCCCGTAGGGAACAATCTTGTCACTCGCGAGTTCCATATCGCTTGTGATGCAGTAGCTGATCTTATGGTCGTCAGGCCTAGCACCAAGGCGTGTGTCCTTACCACGCAAAGCTCTCCCTCTGTGGCGCCCGACCTTGGCACCTTGAAGGAAGCTCTCTCATCACAGGATGCTGATGCTTGGCGAGCTGCCTGCGAGGATGAGCTTCACATTATCCAAAAGCATAGAGTCTACGAGCTTGTTGACCTTCCGCCTGGGAGGAAGGCTATTCAGGTCAAGTGGGTGTTTCGCAAGAAAGTGAAGCCAGATGGCTCAATGGAACGTTACAAGGCCTGCTTGATCGTCAAGGGATACTCTCAGATTGAGGGCGTTGATTACATTGACACTTTTGCCCCTGTCGGCCGCATGACCTCAGCTCGAGCTCTGTTCGGTATAGTAGTTCAGCATGATTGGGAACATCACCAGATGGATGTGAACAATGCGTTCTTCCATGGCTCTTTGGATGAGGAGATTTACGTGGCTCAGCCACCAGGCTTTGAGGATGGTGACAAGGTCTGGCGCTTGCGCAAGTCCTTGTACGCCCTCAAGCAGTCTCCATGGTGTTGGAACCGGGAGATCACCGGCACTTTGACTCCTGCGGGATATGTATAGAGCGAGGCAGATCCCTCTCTCTTCATCCTACCGACACCCGAGCGGTTCACCGCCATCCTGGTCTATGTCGATGACTTTCTGATTGCGTCTCTGTCCCTGGAGGTTGTGAAGGAGGGCAAGGCTGTCCTTCAGACTGCCTACAGGATGAAGGACCTTGGTCCTGCATTGGTGTTTTCTGGTATGGAGATCGTGCGAGATCGCAGGCGTCGGCCGCTGTTGCTGCATCAGGCCCGATATGCACGAGTCGTGGGGGAGCGCTTCAGCGATCTCTTTGGTGCAGTGCCCACCGCTTCCACACCTCTTACACCCGATGGGCAGGATTCCCTGAAGGTGGATGATCCCACACAGCTGGGGGAGACCGTGTACATGACCTTGTACCTCTGTCTCATCGGATCTCTGATACCTGGCCACTACCACACTTCCTGACATCGCTTTCGCGGTCAACCTACTCACTCAGTTCTCGCAGGCTCCTCGTGCTAGAGCCCTTCACGCGGCTGTGCGAGTGGTGTGGTACGTGGTCTCCACACCGTACCTCGGACTCTGTTTTCGTCGGCAGTGTTTGATGGTCCTTGACGGCTACACTGACAGCGACTGGGCTTGGAGCCCAGATGGATGCAGCCGTACTGGCTACGTGTTCCTGCTTGGTGGTACCGCTCTGTCTTGGCATAGCGAGAAGCAGGGCTGCATCGCACGTAGCTCGTCGGAGGCATAGTACGTTGCTTTGGGCGCAGAGGCTGCTGAGGCGGTATGGCTGCAGCGTCTGTTTCTTGAGCTTGGTCAGTTAGTACCCGCCATTGTGCTTCGTTGCGACAACCAGAGTGCTCTTGCCATTGCGGACAACTCCGATGTCTTTCATGCTCGCACAAATCACATTACGGTTGAGCATCACTTTGTGCGTGATCTGGTGGAGCGACACGTGATCTTTGTTATGTGGGTTGGCACTTACATGCAGCGTGATGATTTCTTGACAAAGGCACTAGCTCGGGAAAGTTCCTGGTGGCTATTCGTTCCGTCGGGCTTCGCCCAAATGCCCGAGGGTGGTTGAGTGTGGGATGTGTGTTTGTGTCTCATCTGTTTCACACTCACTATTGTACTTGTCCCGGTGCTGCACGTGTATGGACATGCGTACCATCGGGTCATGGGGGAGAGTTGTGATTTGTGACGTTCCTGTACAGTCTACTGTGACCACTCGGCCGTGTCCATACTCGTGCATATCCGTGAGGCGGGCCCTGGTGACATCGGAGGGACGACGGGCGGCGGAATACCAGCTTGGAGCTGGCCGACTACCGTTCCAGAGCCCCGAGCACTGCCTGGACTCCCTGTTGTTTCTCTGCAGCCCGCAGGAGTCTTTTCGGCGGACTGGCCATGAGCCCGATTTGCATGTTTTTGCATTGCGTGTGCACCATCTGATGATGGATGCATGCATGTGACCAGTCGTAGCGTCTGTCTTGTGATCTTGCTCATCTAGGTTCAGACGGTGTAGCATTCTGATATGTGTGCGCAGAGTTATGGCCAAGATAGTGGTTTTTGGCCGGTTTTAGGACAGCTCTTGGACCGCCGTGTGCGACACCCGTTGTGCACCGCGGCAGGTATTTAGGCCATGGATCTGTCATTTGTTATCTCTCTCTGCAAATGCTATTGAAGAATTGAGACCCTTTGCCTTGTGTCCCCTAGCCAAACTCTTGCCGTTGCGTGCACGACCTGTGACTGTCATCACCATCTGATCAGGCACTAACGCCTGATCAACGGGAGTGTTGCTAGGAAGCTTCCTTGCATCTTTTCAGGGGGTCCTTGGAAGAGGGGAAGCATAGTGACCAGTGTAGTGTGCCCAAGTGTGGTTTGAGCTGCAATATGTTGGCTTGAACTAAAGAAGGTGGGAAGAAAGTTCTTGTGGTTGCTGATTATTCATCTTGTTGAGAAGTACGCTGTATGTGAGTCTGGAATATGGGGGGTTTCCATGCGAAGAAAGTCCAGAATGGTGAATGTCTGACTAGGTGTGAGATGCGTTTTCCTAATTGACTTAGAATGTCTATGGGTTATCGCTTTCTACAAGAGCGCAAAGGTCTACTAGATGTGTGATTTTTGTACTTGTTGTGGGGGGGACGCAGATGTAGTAGAGGGGTGGGGGGGGGGGTGAACGTCGACATGCTACGGAAAGAAAGACTTGGATTGATGCTATATGGTGACAACCGGAGCAAAGTGGCCGCTCTGTCACAATCTCTGTAAGTGAATGATCCGCCCTGTGACCCACAATTTGGCACAGTGGATAGTGACTAAACAGGTGCCGGCCCGTTGGCCCATGGACTTCCCAGAATCTCTTCCTTGGTATTGTGTGGAAGTGGTTGAGGTACTGGAAGGAGCCACGTTCCCTGAGAAGCTGCAATGGAGGCAACAAATGGCAGTTAGCATAAGTTGGGGTGAGGCCGGAGAGTGGGCATAGGCTTCTTGGCATGTATGAATTACGGGGGCGGGGTGCCGATGCTGTCTGCTTAGTTGAGGCGGAACTTGGCCTTCAGTTTGTCCAGCTCGTCGTTGGGGTTGATGAGGAGTTGGTCGTCGGAAGCTTTGGTTCTGTAAGATTTGCAGGCTGCGATGTGGGATAGGGTTTTGGCATGGAAGCGGAGCTCGGTAAGATTGCGCCCATGCGCCTTGTTGCACTTCCGGTAATTGCAGCACCATAGTTCCACCTTGTTTCCAGTGCTGGTGAGTAGTATGCCTGCATCTGCCCTCCAGAGTCCAGCTTGCACGGGTTTGCCAAGTCAGCGAACTGTAGACAAAGACAGGGGCTTTGTGCGAGGAGTTGTTGATAGTCACCAACTTGAATTGATGTGTAAGCCACGAATACATACCGTTCTTCTTGTGCGCTTCCAGGATAGATTTGGGGTTGGGCAAGGGGTGCGGCCTCTCCACTGGAAAGTGTGTGTGGTATGGAGTATGGTGGTTGTTATCACACAGTTCACACCGGATATGAGAAAAGTTTACTAGGATATCCTTCTGTGTTTCTGGTATGTTGAAAACTGGGTGGAGCTTCTTGAAGAGAGGATCATCTTCATATGCATCAGGGATGCCAAGCAGGGTGCCGGTGGTCTGGCCTGTGGCCGGTTGCACGAAGCGGTGGAGGGTAGCGGAGTCCAGCCAACTTGGGGCAGTTACTGCTGTTGGGTCTTTCCGCGGTTAGGAGGTGTATGATTTTCTCGATCGGTGTGTTCACAGGGAATCCGCGGATGGTAACTATCTGCCGCTCGGGATGACGTTCCATGAAGGCTGTGTACTCCGGACATGTGACCTTGGTTACAACCACCTCGATGCGTTGCCCCGCATTATCTACTGCGTAGTGGAAGGGTGAGAGTGTGGCAGCCATGCCAGGGATGAGGCCGTCTACTTCTTCAAACACGATCATCTGACGTACTAGCATTGATTTGGCCTGTTTCAAGGGTTCTGTGGCATATGATGTTGCCACTGCAATGGAGGATGTTGAGATGCGGGAGTAGAACTGTTGGTGCAGATGTTTAAGGAAAGCTCGGGCTATCTTGGCTCCATGTCTGCCATGTTGGGATGGGAAGGCAAGTGTTACCAGCTTCTTAAGTTCTTTCACTCGCTCTGGTAGGGAGACTTGCGACTGGTAGGCGTCCTTCCCCACAATATGCGGCTCCTCGTCTGCCTCCAGGTCTGGATACCCGTCTTCAGATTCCGCTTCCGCCTCTTTTCTCTCTTCATCGTCATTGTTTACGGTGTGACGGCTGGATGGGGCAGTTCCTATAAGTGGAAAGCAAGTTGTGGGGAGATTAGAGAGTGGGTGAGCACGGGTGCAAGAAAAAGGTAGTTCGTCGGGATTTTTTTGGGGCGTCATTTCTTTTACAATGAATCTTTTTATGGCATACCTGATGTTGCGTTGTTGATCTGTGCCGCTGGCGGGGCCGAGGCTGTTGGGATGTTGTTGTTTGCAGTCGTAGTTAGGCCTCCGGGTGGTGGAACCGCGTTGGGTTAGGAGGCATTGTGGTGGACCGGGAGTTGGTTGGCCGTTGTTCTTGCTGCAATGAGGAAACAGGAGTTTGTGAGTTTGATTGAAGGGGTATTGATGGTGGGTAATGTTTCTGACTTAGTGAGGAAATTGAGGGGGTCTCACCTTCTTTCCCGCGGTCAGTTTCGTTGGCCGCTTGTAGGGCTCTCGTGTAGGACTTGTCGGCTTGTGTCGTGGTATCCATATCCATGTCTATGCCTGCCATAGCGTCTGCGGTTGGCCCCAAGTCCAGTTTTGGCAGTGGGGTATAGTGTTGACCTGTGACAGCATAGAAGTCAGTAATAGCAACGGGACAGTTTTTGGTTAGTGTTGGCCGCAGCCGATTGGTTGGGCAGATGGGACGGTGGTTCAAGGACAAGCTTATGCCGCAAGGGCGGGGAGTTGTGAGTATTGGCTCATGGCTGAGGTGCTGAAAGTTGGTCCCACAAAGCTGTGGAGACCGATAGCTTTTGGACCGAAGTCCTGTGCACGTGCGTATGCTTGTGCGTGGGAATGAAACTGAGAGTGCTGGTGCACGCGTGTGTGTGTTGGAGTGGAATGCGGATTGAGAGTGGAAGGAGGGCTGCATGGGGTTGGCTTGGGACATACCGTCAGCCACTGTGCCGGTCGGGGGGTGGCGGATGGGGTGCAATGTGGCTGCCGGGAGGGTTGTAAGCAGGGGTCGATGGGGCGGCACCTGGTCCAGTTGCCATAGTCGGATAACTTGTGGGGGTGATGTGTCTGGAAGTTGGGGGAGAGCCGGGCTGGGAGTACGTGGTCTTCATGCGGCTTCCATGTGTGGGGTTGCATCGTTGATCGTGGATCTAGTGCATCTAGTGCATCTAGCGGCCGCTTTGGCCTGCATGAGTGACCAGATCTGGTGTGGACTCTCGTCCACCAGGTGAGCATGGCGGTGACGGGACAGGTGGCATTAGAATGCTTTCTCTCGCATTGGAGGAACGTTGCTTGCCACACTGAGGTGCCGGATGCACCCCTGCATGGTGGAGAGGCCGAAAGTGTCAAGGTGAGTAGTAGCATCAGCCAAACTTGAAGAATGACTCCTGTATGAGTGCAAGAGGTGTTGCGCTGGATCTGATGGCGACGTTGCCGCGTGTTAGCTGGTTGTTGCTCTGGAATTACCTCTCAACGGTGCCTGGTGCATTGTCCAGGTGCATGTCCTCCGTCTGGAGGCGGTAGGTGGGGCTGCTTTCCGCTGGCATTGCGTAGCAGATTTTTGTCTCTTGAGAGCGGCGTGCTCTGGTTGGCTTGCGGGGGATAGCTGGAGCGGAAGGACTGCAGCTATGTTGGTGCATGCGCGCTAGTGCAGCGCCAGGTGAATTCTGCCGCACGCGGCAAGGAGCGGCTGGAGCGGGTGGGAGCGGGTGGAGACATCATCGCGGAGTATTACTGCCGAAGCATTGAGATGGCGGCGATAGCCGCTGGTGCGTTCGATAGCGGTAGCGGCGGATGCTGCTGGTTTGCTCGCTTCTACTGTTGCTGGTGCAGAGAATGCTGTGCAGGGTGTTTGCCCGCCATGGTCATTGCAGCACAGAGGTGGTGGACAGAAAAAAAAGAGGAGGGATCCGACCCTCGCTCACCATGCTCGATGTTATGAAAAACAGATCGTAAATGGTGAACAGGTAGAATCTCCGAGGCAGAACATGATTTAGAATTTGGGACACTTGAGTAAATCATAATTAGTGATAAGTGTACTTTAAGGACAAGTGTCGAAATGATCAAACACATACATACAGGTACTGAGTTACAAGTAAGGCATAGTCGGGGTCATTGGGTGGATTGGCCAGCGACACTTGTCGAGTCGCGTCGTGAGTGCTCGGATTTGAGATGCTCCGCCGAGAAGTCGGGGGGGCTTCGAGGATCGACGGTGAAGATGCAAGATACATCTTTATAAATCCATATTAGTCTTGATGCGTCGAGAATTTGACCGAAAGGTTGTGTCATATCTGTCATGGATTTCCAAGAGTGGTCGATGTTGTCAAAAAGTTTGAGAAGGTTCTCATGAGGGGGAGAGCAGTTGGCCGAATTGAACTTGGCCGTCAAAGTGAAAATCGGGGTCTTGCTGTTGTGATTTGTGCCGTTTCTGTACAGTTTACTGTGACCACTCGGCCGTGTCCATACTCGTGCAGATCCCTGAGGCAGGCGGCCCTGGTGACACCGGCGCGACGACAGGCGGCGGCGGCCTACCCGTCTGGAGCTGACCGACTACTGTTCCAGAGCCCCAGATGTCACCGGGACTCCTTGCTGTGCCTTCTACGTCTTGCAGGCGCCTTTCGGCGGACTGGGCATGAGACCCATTTGCATGTTTTTGCATTATATACTCGCTGTCAGTCGATGGATGCATGCATGTGACCAGTCGTTGCGTGCGTCTTTTGATTCTGCACGTCTAGGTTCAGACGGCGCAGGATTCTGACATGTGTGCGTAGAGTTATGGCCAAAACAGTGGTTTTGGGCCGGTTTTAGGACAGTTCTTGGACTGCCGCGTGCGACACCCGCTGTGCGCCGCGGCAGGTACTTATGCCCTGGACCTGTCATTTGTCATCTCTCTCTGCATTTACTAAGCTATTGAAGCTTATGAGACTTTGCGCGTCTCCCTAGCCTGATCCTTGCTGTTTCTTGCACCTGCCTGCTTGCTAGTGCATCAGCTGACTGGACAGTGTCGCCACGTCAGCAGCAGCAAGGCTAGGAAGCTTCCTAGCAGTTTCTCATGGTATCAGAGCGGTGAGACAGATCTCACCGAGCTGCGCAGCAGAGACGCAGCAGAGCAGCAGCAGTGAGAGTCACCGCTGCAGCAGATCTTCTGGG
>SZWC01002264.1:183834-195144 GCA_023375785.1 Penium margaritaceum
TCTGTACAGTTTACTGTGACCACTCGGCCGTGTCCATACTCGTGCAGATCCCTGAGGCAGGCGGCCCTGGTGACACCGGCGCGACGACAGGCGGCGGCCTACCCGTCTGGAGCTGACCGACTACTGTTCCAGAGCCCCAGATGTCACCGGGACTCCTTGCTGTGCCTTCTACGTCTTGCAGGCGCCTTTCGGCGGACTGGGCATGAGACCCATTTGCATGTTTTTGCATTATATACTCGCTGTCAGTCGATGGATGCATGCATGTGACCAGTCGTTGCGTGCGTCTTTTGATTCTGCACGTCTAGGTTCAGACGGCGCAGGATTCTGACATGTGTGCGTAGAGTTATGGCCAAAACAGTGGTTTTGGGCCGGTTTTAGGACAGTTCTTGGACTGCCGCGTGCGACACCCGCTGTGCGCCGCGGCAGGTACTTATGCCCTGGACCTGTCATTTGTCATCTCTCTCTGCATTTACTAAGCTATTGAAGCTTATGAGACTTTGCGCGTCTCCCTAGCCTGATCCTTGCTGTTTCTTGCACCTGCCTGCTTGCTAGTGCATCAGCTGACTGGACAGTGTCGCCACGTCAGCAGCAGCAAGGCTAGGAAGCTTCCTAGCAGTTTCTCACTTGCGACGTGGTGGGCTGTTTGTGTAATAACAAAAATGCCCTCTCGGAAAGATTAGGGACCTGTGTACATCTAGTACGTAAAACTTCCCCCCCTTTTAGTCGCAACGTCCCAACGTGCGTGCAGATGTGGCGCGATGACGACGGTAATAGCCTTCGATTAAGTGATCGACGTTTCGAAGGTTGTCATAGGGTTCCCAACTGTTATGCACAACATCGTAGCCATGCCACTTGACAAGATACTTTGTTGCCTTGCCACGTCGTCGATGGCCGAGGATGTCCTCGATGACGTTTTATGTGTCCTCGTCTACTTGTATAGGAGGAGGGGGAGGAACATCCCTGGCGGGGAAGCTCTCTCTGGGGTCTCGGTAATGCTTGAGTCTGCTAAAATGGAAAACTGGATGAACTTGCATGGTGTCAGGGAGTTTAAGTCCCGCAACTATGGGGGTTTGCATGAGCTCGATCTCAAACGGTCCCAACCAACGGGGTATGATTTTTGAACAGTCGGCTCCACGAAGTTTGATATTGGTTGAGTTGAGAAGGATTTTGTTGCTGGCAACAAAAGCATCGTCGCTGCAATGTCGGTCAGCTGCTTTTTTCATCGTCGCTTGCATCTTCATGAGTGTTTATCGTGTTTCCTCCCAAATGGTGGAGAAGTCTCACCGTTGGACATCAACCACAGGATTATTACTTTTGCAGTGTATTTCGGCTGGTGTGGCAGGAAGTCTGCCATATACCACTTCGAACGCAGTTTTAACTGTTGCGGTGGAAACATGCGATTTCGGCGGTCTGGAGTTTTTGTGCCTAATCCGTCCCATGCGGTTCGCATAATGTTCGGAGAAGCTAGTCAGCATGCCAAGACCCTTGGGTCCTAGACCCCTTTGGCATAACACAACCAGTCCCACTACAACAAAAGTCATAGCAATCAACACATACCTCATCCCCACATTCCTCTACCACTCCAAAGTATAACCTCCATCCCCTGACTGAGAAAATGCGTGGAAGCTTCTGAGCGATATCGTCGCTGACTAGGCGTTAGTGCCTGGTCAGACGGTGACGACAGTCACAAGTCGTGCACACAATGGCAAGGGTTTGTCTAGGCGACACAAGGCAAAGTGTCAGAATGCTTCAATAGCATTTGCAGAGAGAAATGACACATGACAGGTCCATAGCATAAGTACCTGCCGCGGCACACGGCGGGTGTCGCATGCGGGAGTGCAAGATCTGTCCTAAACCCAGCCCAAAACCACTGTTTTGGCCGTAACTCAGCGTAGACAAGTCAGAACGCAACGCCGTCTAAACATACACATGCAAAATCTCAAGACGTACGCTACGACTGGTCACATGCATGCATCCATCAACAAACGGTGAACACACAATGCAGAAACGTGCAAATCGGGCCCAAGGCCAGTCCACCGATAAAATCCTACAAGCTGTAGAAAAACTGCAGAAGGTCTCGGACAGCATCCAGGACTCTGGGGCGACCGTCGAACAGCTTCGAGCATGTAGTCCACCACCAGACAATACCGCAGTGCCACCTTGGTCCACATAAGGGATCTGCACGAGCATGGACACGACCAAGTGGTCACAGTAAACTGTATTGGTCAACGGGAACGCCACAAATCACAACACTCCCCCATGACCCGATGGTACGTATGTCCATACACGTGCAACACTGGAACGGGTACAAGGACGAGTGCAGAAACAGTCATGGCACAGACACACCCCTGCTACTGCTGGTGCAATGCTGCTTTTGCTGTCGCCGTGTTGCTGCTACTGCACGCGGCTGTTGCTGCTGGCTACCGCTGGTGCTACTCGTTGCCGCTGTCGCTGCTTGTTACTGCTTCCGCTACGCGCTACTACTGCTCGCAACCGCCGCTTCGCATGGCCAGCTGCTGCGGGCTGCTGTTGCGAGCTGCTTCCTTCTTTTTTTTGTCAGAATTCCCAGCCAGACATGGCTGCTGCTGCCACCCAGTACTGCTACTGCTGCTCGGCTTGGCTGCTAAGGCTTATAACTGCCACAGCTCACCGGATGAGGTGATGGGGATTACGTGGTGATGTCGCTGCTGAAATCGGCTACAACGAGTCCCAGGATACGACGGTGGCGGTGACTCTCACTATTGGTGCTGGTGTTGCGTCTCTGCGGTGCAGCTCAACGAGAGAGGTCTTGCTGCTCTGATACCATGAGAGAATACGTGGAAGCTTCCTAGTGATACCGCCGCTGACTAGTCGTCAATGCCTGGTCAGACGGTGACAACAGTCAGAAGTCGTGCACACAACGGCAAGCGTCTGGTTAGGCGGCACGAGGCAAAGTGTCTGAATGATTCAATAGCATTTGCAAAGAGAAATGAAAAATGACAAGACCATGGCATAAGTGTCTGCCGCGGCAAACGGCGGGTGTCGCACGTGACAGTTTAAGAGCTGTCCTAAAACCGGCCCAAAACCACTGTTTTGGCCGTAACTCAGCGTAGACAAGTCACAACGCTAAGCCGTCTGAACCTATGCATGCAAAATCTCAGGCCAGAGGCTACGACTGGTCACATGCATGCATCCGGCAACTAGCGGTGGACACATAATGCAGAAACATGCAAATAAGACCCACGGCCAGTCCACCGATGAAAATACTACAAGCTGTAGAAAAACTGCAGAAGGTCCTAGACAACATCTAGGACTCTTGGGCGACTGTCGATCAGCTCCGAGCAGGTAGTCCACCACCAGACAATGCCCCGATGCCACCTTGGTCCGCATCAGGGATCTGCACAAGCATGGACACGACCGAGTGGTCACAGTAAACTGTACAGGTCAACAGGAACGTCACAAATCACAACACTGACATCCTCGTTCAAATCAACAACACGTTACTTAACCTACTCTCCTCACCTTCCAAAGAAAGCTCACTGTGTTTCATCAACAAAAACATAGCCATCACACCAACGGACAAAGAAGGACTCGGGATGTTGTGGCTTGCCACAATGTTACAAGCACAAAGTGCCTTACAAGTCTGCAAAGTCCTGCAAGCAACTACATGGGCATGGACAGATATAGCATGCCACTATCAAAGCTTGTCCAAGGCCATTTCTTCCTGGCACATCCCCACATCCTGCGTATCAAATCAGACCTAAACACCTGGACGCACTCACAGTGGCACACCATTCTAAAGAATTTCCTTACCACCGACCCACAAATCCAACCCCCCCTTCTAGAAAGCGCAGAACTACTTCAAGAGTATATATAGCTTTCAACCGTTTTCTCCTCAAGCCAGGAGGAACACCATTCGGACAAGCCACATCAGAACGCTTTGTCTTCGAAAATGAAGTTCAAATCAAACATCTCTTCCTTGAAGCAGCGCTCCACTTCTTCCAAACACCTGAAGATGAAAAGATAAGGAAAATTCTCAAAACTCACACAAGGGTTCTCAACAGAGTAAGATCTTGTGTACCAACTGAATGGCTCCCGTTACTCAACATCAGTAATACAACAGTCATAAGTCAGCATAAACATTGGTGTCCGACACGAGATACATTCCAAGCTCCCTCCTTCATGTACGAAGTAACAGATACAACCTTCCCCTTCACGGCCATACCACTCATAGTCAACCGCGACCTATCACTCACACTCGCACCCTGCGACCCCACCCAAATTTTCAAACTCAACAAATGGACCCCAACACACGTGAAAGGCGGCTATTTCCAAGTTTTCAGCAATAATACCATCAACCCCTCATGGAGACTGACCACCAAACAACCAAAACTAGGCCAGCTGTACAAATACCTCCTTCCAAATGCGCTTAATCCGATCACATTGTGGGCTAAGTGGGAAATCCCCCCAACCGACCCTCACAAGTTCCGAAACAACTACTAACAAACAGCATAATACCCCCCAAACCCAAAGATATCCTCATCCGTACCATCCTTCGATGTCTACAGGTCAGGGAACGCCTCAAATTTCTATGACCTCCTTTTGAAAACATCTGCCATTTTGCAACCGCCACAAAGAAACGATCAAACAGGCCTTCTGGGATTGCCCAAACCTCCAGCCTACCCTCAATGCACCAGCCCAATCTACCACTTTCATTTGTAAAACCCCAACCACAACACTTGCTTTTCACCACACCTCAGCAAGGAATCAGTGGTGGCTGCTTCTCCAAGCCACAACCTTCTACGAAATCTGGAAACTCTGCTGCAGAATCAGCCTAGACAGTGCAAAAAACCCCTGGAACCCCTCATCAATCCTCATGCTTCAAATTCTTTCTATTTTTAGGATCAACCTTCTTATCATGTACCTTCACACCCAAAACTCACCACAAAGCCAGAAAAAAACGTGTTCAACTCATTACCTCCCTTACCATGCAACCAGCCATATGTAAAGCGGAATGTAAATTCCAACCGACCCATTTAACAATTGCCCCCTCGGTATGGCACAACTGGATAAAAAACAACACTTTACACGGGGGGGATGGTAACTCCACAGACAGCTAATTGAGCTGGTTGGGAACCCCCTCAATCAACAATCACGACCGTTGGTTGGAACTACCTTTGATGGTGGACGCTAGTGGGTCAAGGTCAGCAGCCCGACTCTCACATACCCCAAGGAACAAAGTTCCTTGGGCACCTACCCCAATGTGACATAAGTCAAATGAAGTGCAGGGTGTTCAATTCCCTGAAATTTCCCATCGTGAGATGCCTGCAGGGGTTAACCACCATTGAGGCGATGTTTAAGCCAAACCAAAAAAAACTCCCTCACTTTTTTAGATAGGGCAAACTTGTCCGAGGCGATGACCTGACCAGTCGCCACTATATTCCGCGACGATGTAGACATTGTTGTGATTTGTGACGTTCGTGTACAGTTTACTGTGACCACTCGGCCGTGTCCATACTCGTGCACATCCCTGAGGCAGGCCCTGGTGACACCGGTGCGACGACTGGCGGCTGACTACCGGCTTGGAGCTGGCCGACTACCGCTCCAGAGCCCCAGATGCTGCCGGGACTCTCTGCTGTCCTTTGTACAGCTTGCAGGCATCTTTTGGTAGACAGGCCATGAGCCCTATTTTCATGTTTTTGCATTGCATGTCTACCGTTTGATGATAGATGCATGCATGTGACCAGTCGTAGCCTCCATATTTTGATCTTGCACGTCTAGGTTCAGACGGCGTAGCATTCTGACATGTGTGCGCAGAGTTACGGCCAAAACAGTGGTTTTGGGCCGGTTTTTGGACAACTCTTGAACTGCCGCGTGCGACACCCGCCGTGCGCCGCGGCAGGTATTTATGCCTTGAACCTGTCATTTGTTATCTCTCTCTACATATGCTGTTGAAGTATTCTGACACTTTGTCTTGTGTCTCCTAGTCAAACCCTTGCCTTTGTGTGCACGACCTGTGACTGTCGTCACTGTCTGACGAGGCACTGATGCCTAGTCAGCGGCTGTGTTGCTAGGAAGCTTCCACACATTTTTTCTTGGTATCAGAGCAGTGAGACAGTTCTCACACAGTTGTGCAGTAGAGACACAGCAGAGCACCAGCGGTGAGAGTCACCACTGCAGCAGATTCCTTTGGGCCTGTCGGAGACAGCCAGTCGCCGTCGGTGCAGCCCTCACCCACCACGGAAGATCGCAGCAGCGCTGTTGCCACTGTGCCAGCAGCAGCAGCAGAGGCAGGAGCAGTAGTGTAGCAGCAGCAACAGCGTGCGTGGCGGCTGTAGCGAGCACAGCCGCCATCCACAGTCGTAGTGGCAGCAGCAGCAGCGGCGGCAGCAGCAGCACAATAGTAGCGGCGGCATCAGCAGCGCAGCAGTAGCGGCGGTAGCAGCAACAGCGGTAGCCGCGGCGGCAACAGCAGGGCAGCAGCGGCAGCAGCAGCAATAGCAGTAGTAGCAGCAGCGCAGCAGTGGCAGCAGCAGCAGCGCGCGGCGGCGGTAGCGAGCAGCAACCGCAGCACGCAGCAGTAGTAGCAGTAGCAGCGCAACCGCTGCTGCCACCGCTGCATACGCAGCTGCACAGCTGCTGCTGCAGCTGACAGCACAGCTGCAACAGCAGCAGCTGAGCGGGAGCTGTTGCGCAGCTTCGTGCAGCCTCCGCGCAGCCGCCGCGAAGCGGCTGCACGCTCGCAAAGAGTCACGAGAAAGAAAAAAAAGGGGGGGGAGAGGCGAGCTGACGTCAGCAGTTTTGCTAGCTGACGTCATCAGGTCGTGCTGACATCAGCAATCACCTGCTGACGTCAGCGCCATACTTAGCCAATTTATTCGCCGGACAGTCAAAAGTTGCCAGCGTTTCAACTCCTCGAGAAACGCTGACGGTTTTGAAATCCGACAAACTGGACCTGTTGCCCCATACTGAGTTGCGACATGAGCCTGTCCGACAACAAGGAGAAGGGACCAGGCGACCCCACCTCCTCTTCGTCTGGTGTACTAAGTCCACGCTCGCAGGCCATTGAGGACCTGCGTAGCCAGCAGGATGAGATGCGTCGCCTTAAGAGAGAGCAGACTGACGCTATCCGCATGCCGACCGAGCTTCTGCGTGCTCAGTCCATGACTCCTCAGCGGGCTTCTTATGGAGCTACCGGCGTCGCCGTCTCTACCCAACAGTCGGCTCAGGCACCCGTGACAGACGCTTGACCTGACCCACCACCTGCTGACCTCCTGGATGATGAGCCACTCATGCCAGGCATTACGGATGATTCCCCGGGTCAGGAGATTCGAGTTCATCAGGAGCGCCTCCGTCAGCTAAAGACGGGCACCCGATTTCCTCCGGTCTCCCCAATACGACCATCACCTGACTACCCCGGTGACCATCCTCTTCCAGTAGTCTTTCCCATCTCTCGTCCTACTCATCCTGTGGTTGCTCTCCCCACGGAGCGGCAGCCCAAGGACTTTGAGGCATCACCTTCACTGTACATCAGTGAGGATGGCTTTGACTGCTAGGAGATCCTGTTTTAGGTGTGGGCTACTTCTGAGGGAGTGTGGCCTTACTACCACAGTCCGTACCAGCCTACAAACCCAGCACAGGTACTGACAGCAGCCCGGGCCATGTGCGGACTCCTCTACGCCATGCCACGCGAGACCGTCGTCGACTTCCGCCCCTTCCTTGGCGAGGCCCGCACAGGCACCGGCGCTGATCCCCGTGGAGGTTGGGATCTGGCCTTATCCTTGCTGGCCGCAGAGACGCACGCCACTCGTGCATCACACATTCGTGCTTTCCATTTGCTCTGTCAGGGGCCTACGGAGCCTGCAGCGGATTACTAGCAACGCGCCATGTGCATCTACACGCGCTTGGGGACTTCAGGAGGCACACAGCTGTGGGCGTTTCATACAATTATGCTCGAAGTTCACCTCGAGTACACCGACATCTTCACATGGTACGGCGACGCTGTCCTCGAGCCCTTCTTAGCCACTTTGCAGCTGCTTCCTTGGGCGCATCAGCTCTTCATTTAGGTGACCTCAGCCCGCGAGGCAGCCATAGCCCATTAGGAGACTCCCCTCACTGCAGCAGCCATCGCATCACCACCATCTTCCCTCCTGCAGTCTCCCTCTTCCTCCTCCATCACTTCCTTATCTTCCTCTTCCTCTTTGACCCCGTCTATACCCACATAGCCACAGGGCGTTGCAGCAGCCGCCCAGGGGAAGAAGAAGAATAGGAAGCGTGGATCTGGTCAGCAGCAGTCGTCATCCAGTGGTAGCAGTGGCTGTTCTGTGCACTGCTACAATTGTGGAGGAGCCAATCGCTACACCGAGTGCCAGCAGCCGCTTGACTGGGCGCGGATCACTCGTGGGCTCTAGGCTACTCATGCTCTCCGTTCCACGTCTGGCACGTCACCCGAATCCTCCTCCAGACGCGCGGCAGCCACGACTGCAGCTGTTCCCGCCTCTTCACCGGCGAGCAGCAGCGATCCGGACCCGCGCGAACGCACCATCACCGAGCTTTGCCACCTTCTGGCGCTCCGCTTTCAGGGAGGTGCGAGTATGTTGTCATCATCGGGTGGTTCACAGATTGTTTGTTCGTCCGTTCCTATGGCTCGTGACGATGCGTGTGGGGGAGCGCAGTCAGTATGTGATGATGATCGGCCTGACTGCACCGAGTGGATTCATGAGTCTCATCTTTGTGTTGTGCGTCGTTCCTCCTCATTGACGGCTCAGCGTCCCTCTGATGCCGAGTGTTCCATTTCTCATTGTACGGTGACGTCCACCAGCCGTGACTCCGGTGGCAATTGGATCATCGATTCTGGTGCCACCCATCACATGACGTGCCGTCGTAGTGACTTTGTTGTTCTCGGTCCTGTCACGTCTGTCCGTTCCGTTCGTACAGGGTCTGGTCAGTCCTTGATAGACCATTGTGTTGGGGTTGTGTGCTTCAATGGTCCGTCTAGCCCCTTGTACCTTTCCGACGTGTTGTTTGTGCCTGATCTTGAGGTCAGCTTGCTTTCCGTGCGTGCCTGCACCTTGATGGGTCTCTCTGTGGAGCATACCGCTGACTCAGCGACTGTGACTGCTACTGACCCCCGCAGTGTCAACCTGCATGCTTCAGTCATAATTGACCTGTTTCGCATCGTTCGGCCCTCCTCCCCTTGCTCTTTCTCTTCCTCCGGTCGTGTCTTTGTCACAGGTATTCTATCTCCGGAACACCAGAGGTTGCTTCATCGCCGTCTGTGTCACGTGGGCTCCGACACTGTGTCGAAGCTCATTCGGACACAGCCCACTCTCGGTCTTGACGTGGCTTCTTTCGAGAAGCCACCCAAGACTGGCTGTCTTTTTTGCGCTCAGGGGAAGATGCACTGGTGCACCTACCCTGACTCTCGTTTCGGAGCGCTTTGGCCTCTTGAGTTGGTTCACTCAGACCTTCTCGGCCCTCTCCCGATCGAGTCCCTGTCCGAGAGGGGCCGGTGTGTTCTGACTCTGACTGATGACTTTACCCGGATGCGGTGGGTCTACAGCCTGCGTCAGAAGAGCGACGCCGCCCTTGCGGTTCGACTCTGGCTAGTGATGGCTGAGCGTCAATCCTGCCACACGCTTCGGATCGCGGCGGCAAGTTCCTTGGCGAGATGGACTCCTTCTTTGCTGAGCACGGGATTTTTCACAAGGTCTCCGCTTCTGCTACCCCCCAGCAGAACGGTGTATCTGAGCGTTGGAACCGCACCATGGAGGATGCGGTTCGCGCCATGCTGTCTGAGTGCGGTCTCTCGTAGTCTTTTGTCTTTGAGGATTTTGCCTACATGACTTGGGTCTGGAACCGCCTCCCGCGCGGTCCGCTTCCGGACCATATTACACCGTACGAGCTCTGGTTTGGACACCGTGCTGACCTTCGTCTCGCTCGCGTCTTGGGCTCTCTGGCCTCTGTGTGGTACACCGAGGACCAGCAGGGGTCCAAGGTCTCACCTTGGGGCCGCTTGTGTGCCTTCATAGGCATTTCCCCGCGGTCAATGGCCTGGCGCTTTTGGGACCCTACTCGTCATCGCGTCATTGAGTCCCGCGACGCGTTGTTTTTTGAGTCTCTCACCTACCGTGACCTGACTTCGATCACAGGACCCTTCGCCACCCATGTTCCTTCTTGTGAGGGTTCTCGGCGGATGGGGAAGACTTCCACGCCAGCGAGAACCTCTCATCAGGCTAATGTGTCCGCTCAAGCCCCCTCTCAGTCTCCGGCCCTTGATGATCCGGTGATCATTGTCGTTGGTCCAGAGATCTCGCCTGTACAGCTTGTCTCACACCCCACAGGTACCTCTGTTCCCACGCCTCCTTCTGCACCAGCACCTGCGTCTGCTGGCACCCCTATTTCTGTATCTGATCCACCCTCGCCCACTCCTGTTCCTACGTCGGCTGGTACTCCTGCCTCAGTTTCAGGTCCAGTCTTGCCTGCTCTGGCTACCACACCCATCCCCGTGTCCCCCACACAAGCATCTCCTCGCACAACATCTCTGGCTGTCTCGTCTCAGCCCTCACCCGCTGTGGTCGCACCTGTCCCTGAGCCCGAGGTGCATCACGCGACCTCAGGTTACTCCCATGAGCCCGGTGGCCGTCTTCGACCACTGGATTCCGGAGCTGAGCGAGCGTCGGGCCCCAGACCCGGACGCTCCTCTCGCAACATCGCAAGTGGTGACCCCGGCACAAAGGCCCTAGGCCTGAGTGTCCACACTGAGCTCAGAGAGGTACACCCAGCGTGCCCCGTAGGGCACGACCTCGTCACTCGCGAGTTCCATATCGCCTATGACGCAGCAGCTGATCTCGTGGTCGTCAGACCCGGCATTGAGGCGTGTGCACTTACCACTCAGAGTTCTCCCTCTATGGCGCCCGACCCGGGCACACTAAGGGAGGCTCTCTCATCATAGGATGCTGACGCTTGGCATACTTCCTACGAGGATGAGCTTCGCGCTATCCGAGAGCACAGAGTCTACGAGCTTGTCAACCTTCCTCCTGAGAGGAAGGCTATTGAGGTCAAGTGGGTCTTTCGCACGAAGGTGAAGCCGGATGGCTCACTGGAACGCTACAAGGCCCGCTTGGTCGTCAAGGGGTACTCTCAGATTGAGGGTGTCGATTACACTGACACCTTTGCCCCTGTCGGCCGCATGACCTCAGCTCGAGCTCTGTTCGGTGTAGTGGCTCAGCATGATTGGGAACTGCACCAGATGGATGTGAACAATGCGTTCCTCCATGGCTCTCTGGATGAGGAGATTTACGTGGCTCAGCCACCAGGCTTTGAGGACGG
>SZWC01002265.1:6629-19204 GCA_023375785.1 Penium margaritaceum
TATATCTATATCTATATCTATATCTATATCTATATCTATATTTATATATGTATGTAAATCCATATCCATATCTATAACTAAAGCTATATCTAAATCTAAATCTATATCTATTTCTATATCAATATCTATATCTAGATTCACATCGATATCGATATCTACATCTTTATGCATGTCCATATCTATATCTATTAGTAGATGGATATCAATATTTACATGTATATCAATATCTATAACTATATCTGGATGTATTTCTATATCATATCTTTATAGGGATCTATATTTATTTTATTTCCTATGTTAATGGCGATGTTATATCTACATCTATGTTAACATCTATGTTGAAGCTTGAAAAACATGTTTGCATATTTTGTATACATGTGTATGTTTTTTTGTAAAGATATATATTCATATGTACATAAACATAAAAACTTAAGACCATAATATATTTTTTCTTTGTTTATTTTGTATTGTTATGAATATGGAACCGTTTTGTGAAACAAAATTCTCAATGTTGTTGTTTACAATGTGGACCATGAAAAATGAAAGAATTTACGCATGAAATACACAAGGAAGAATAAATTCAGCTGCTTGGTATGTTTTTCACTGATTGAATTATGTATTAAGTTTTTTTGTGTTGGTACAGCCTCTTATTATCATGGTGGACCCCACCTCACCCTCAAAACCAAATTAATGACGTGAAATTTGGTACAACTTTGTTTAAAATGTAAAGTGTATATACGTGTTCAAGTATCCTCGCGGTCGACTATCTACTTGTTTAGCGGTGAGTTTGTATCTTCTTTGTGTTCACTGAGTGCGTCATGTCCATTTCATTGATGGGCTGTCGGCCTTCACGTGTTCGCACTTCTCCTCTACAAGAACTCGATGGGGCTACTCAAGGAGTGTGCTAATTCTGCTATGTTTTATGTACCCCCTTCGAAGGACAAGCATTTCACACCCCTCGTACAATCGTTTCCGCCATTAGCTACCCCCATCGAGGACTTTGCTACAAAGCTGACAGCGACAAGCACGCAGTGCGGCGGTACACTCGAAGGGACTATTACTCTTTTTTACCAAGTAAAATACTTTATGCTTGTTTTGCAATGCCTCTGACGGAATGGACAAGAGTACATGTTAGGCATGTCACAATATTACTATAGAAATTTGCTAAGGGTCCGTTTGGCCTCGGTCGACTCTAGGCGCGGATTCACGGATACTCTAAAGTGCAACACGGATTCATAGTTGGCACACAGCGACTGGACGCATCGACGGGAATCCCGGTCAAAGGCTCCTATCATGTTTGATTCCACGTCAACAGCCTAACCTAGGCGGCTCGGTTCTCTGTCTCTAGAGTGGGAATCCGTGTGGCCAAGACGGATCCGTCTGGGCTTTCAGTCGAGGCCAAACGTACCCTAAGTAGGTAGCGTCGTAATGGGGAAGCTCTTTGTGTTTCAATCACGTGTGGGTCGAGGAACAACCTCAAACTTAGCTGAGTCCCCTTCTTCTTACGTGTCTTACCCGAGTCGCGTCGTCATAGAGCAAAACCGACATTTCGAAGTGACGCATTACTTGTGTGTTTACAGTTATGATTAGTTTGATGACTTTTTCTGTTGTGTTTCTCTATTCATTTTTTGCTCTCTTTTCTTTTGTCAAGTATCCGCTTGAGTATACTTTATTCAACAAATAGGAAGTGGCCGATTGACTTAGGGTACGGTAAAAACCTCTCACCTAACATGGCAAGGTTTTAGCACATTTCCAAGTGGGCAAATTGTGGTATTGGGGCATAAGATCGATTTTCTTGTCTTCTTTGAGGTAATCAAAATGGGCCCCTAGTGGTTGGTTGTCCCTTTTCAACTTCCACATGGCTCTTATAACTGACCATGCCAACTGGCATAGTCAAACGTTTTCTATGAAACATTTTCAAAACGAAAAATATTTCATCTCTACATTCCTTCCCCTTTAGGACCAAATCGTCCTAGATTTGATGTGTTGCTTGGAGAGAGTAGTGACCTGCACACTTGAAAGAAAAAAATCCAACGGATTAGCAGAACAGGACTTTGTTTTGTTCAATACCACTTTCAAAACATTTTGGCTTCACAACAAGGTCTTATGGCATGCACTCTCAGCCGCATAAGAGGCATGGCCTCGCTTCCTCCCTTTTTTGTATGGAGCATCCTCGCACCACGTGTCCAGGCGTCCCTAAAGCACAGTGTACAGTATAGTGCCATAACCTCCTCAAGGGGTGTGTGCTAGGGTGGTACCCCCAAAGGCACGTTGTTTTGAATGGGCAGCCTGTTCCTCCCAGTACTCGGCCATAACCGCCTTCAGCATCCGAGATTCTGGCTCCCACGCGTTGTGTTCAGGTCCACATCCAGCCCAATGCACAAGGTACTCCTTGACCACTTGTGCGTGGAGTGCACGCTCATGGTGCTGGAGGATGCGGTGCACCTTGCATTGGCCTTCCATGGCCAGGAAAGCAGGCGGGGGCGGCTGAACAGACCCATCTGTTTTGGATGGTGCAAGTAGACTCACATGAAACACGTTATGAATTTGCATTACAGATGGCAAGTCCAGCCTGTACGCCACTTGTCCTACTGCATGCGTGATCGCAAATGGTGCAAGCCACTTTGGCAACATCTTACGTGCTCGTGGTGTCTTCATCCATAAGTTCTTTGTGCTCAAAAGCACTCGGTCACTGACGAAGAACTTAACCTCACGTCGGTTTTTGTTTGCATACGCATTTTGGCGTTGTCAAGCAACGTATAGGTGTGCTTTTGCTTTGCGCCAAAGTGCATCCATTCTTTTGACAAAGGCCTGGGCGGAGGGAGCATGATCACTGCCGCCCCGCATTTCACCATAAAGGCGGGTACCACCGGATGCCGACCATGGTTGAGGAGGAAGGGAGTATGACCTGTCAACTCGCTTACCGCATTGTCGATAGCAAACTCTACAGGAGCGAGGAAATCATCACAGTCCTCCATCATCGAGTCGACATACATGCGTAATAATTGTTCCACTGTATGATTCATGTGCTCTGTCTGTACGTTTTTCTGTGGGTGGAATTCCATTGACATCTTCACTCGTGTCCCATATCGCTCATTGAGTGCCTGCCAAAATCGGTTTGCAAATCGAGGGTCACAGTCCAAGACGATCTCTAGTTGGATGCCATGGTACTTCACGACGCCGTCATAGAAGAGGCGTGCTATTTCCTCTTCAGTGATCGGTGACGTTGTGAGCGTGAAATGCGTCACACAGGTAGCACGATCGATCCCCACAAAGATGGCATCATGATCCGTTGTTGTTTGTGAAAGCCGGTAATGAACTCCATAGCTACAGACTCCCATGGAGCGTTTGGTAGCTCAAGGGGCTGGAATAGCCCCCCCTGCAGCCTTGTCTTCTTTGGGCCCACATGCCCAACTGCTGGAGGGTTATGGAACTCAAATAGTATCTGCTCACGTAGTTTTTCTGCGTGTGTAAGCAACACTTAATCACCATGCTAATATAGGCCTTCTACTTCAATGAGGCCGTGTCGCTCAATGTTCCATGAATCTTGAAACCATGGATCGATGGTGAAGTCCATGCAAATCCGGTTCTTGAAATGGTTCTCTCCCACTAGTTGCCTTGGGGTTGGGTGGAGCGGGTTCCCATGTCGAGTTGAGTCTTTGCCATTGTGGCAAAGTTACATTCTCACGAGTTCTTGCTTCCCACCATGATTGCCACACAAACAGGGTTTCAGCTCAGCGGGTCTGCCACGTTGATTCGGCCGGGCTGATATTGCCACGTGAACAAGAATCGACTCAAGTATTCACTCCAACGCGCTTGACATTGAGGCAAGCTGGCCTGTGTTTGGAAGTACATCAAAGGGTTGTGATTGGTAACCACAATGATCTCCTCCTCTGCTCTTTCCATGTAACAATGCCCAACCTTGAAGGCATGTACGATGGTAAGGAGTTCTTGTTCTCCTGTGGTTTAGCGTGTCTCTGCATCGGAAAGCTTTTGACTCACGTACGCCACAGGGTGGCTGTCTTGCATGAGCACTACTCTAATGCAAACAATCGATGCATCACACCTTGTTTCCCATGATTTGTTTGGGTCTGGCAGGGCTAGCCTAGGCGCAGAGGCCAATATTTCACTGGCCTTGTTGAAGGCTGTCTCGCATTTGTCTGTCCAACGCCCTTGTGTTGTCTTCCGTGTGAGGACTATGAGCTCGCTAACCAAGGAAGACTATCCCATCATGAAGAGCCTAAAGTAGTTTGACAAGCCAAGAAAAGACTGTAGCTGATCCACGTTCTCAGGACGGGGCCATTCCTTCACAGCTTGTACCTTACGCGGGTCCACTCGGATGCCATCTCCGCTCACGATGTGACCGAGGTTCTCAAGTTCCTTTTACGCAAACTAGCACTTGCTCATCTTTGCGAAGAACTTGTTCTCTCGAAGGATTTCCTGTACCTCCCGCAAGTGCCTTTTGTGCTCTTCTTCTGTCTTTGGGAAGGTGAGGATGTCATCGAGATACACCAACACGAACTTGATTCTGAAACACCCTGTTCATCACAGCTTGGAAAGTTGTAGGTGCATTGGTCAACCCAAAAGAGAGCACTCGAAATTGGTAATGTCCCAAGTGCGTGCAGAATGCTGTTTTGGGTACATCCTCCTCCGTGATGTGGATGTGATGGTAATCTTGAGAAAGACCGAGTGATGTGAAGATCCTTGCTCCCTGAAGTTGGTTAAAAAAGTCCTCAATTTGCGGTAGTGGATATCGGTTCTTCACCGTAAGTTTGTTCAATACGTGATAATCTACGCACATGCGTAGAACTCCATCCTTCTTACGCACAAAGAGGATCGGTGCGCGAAAGGGAGACGACCTTGGCTCAATCTTCCTTTTGCGTATATACTCCTTGATTTGTGTTTTTGCTTCCTTCCTCTCAGCCGAGCTGAGCCGATATATTGCCCAAAATGGAGGTGTGGCACCAGGCTCGAGTGGTATAGTATGAACTACCTTCCGTGGCGGAGGCAGACCGTCTGGCGAGTCCTCGAACACATGTTGAAAGTCGGAAACAACGTCTGCCACACCTTCCGAGAGTACCTGTCTTGGTTCTTCTTCCACAGTTCTCCGTATAGTGGTCAAAAAGCACTGATAACCTTGTTACAGCCTTTGCTTCACCTCTATCGCAGTCAGCGTTGCAGGTGTGTTCCTCTCTAAGCGAAGCAATGAGGTATTGGTGAAATGGTGATTTGTTGCTGCCCCTTCACGAATTCCGGCATTCTTCATTCAAATTTCATTTTTGCTTTGTGGTTCACCAACCACGGATCTCCTAGGACAACGTGAAATGGGTGCATGAGATCGAGGACTATGAGGCGGATCTTTGTGCTCAATCCTCCGAGGGAGAGCCGGACCACCTCTTGATTGTCTCCCATGACCACATTCCCTTGTCTCAGGGTGCATTGAAGGCCATTTGCATTGAGGAATGCCGCTTTCACAAAAGAATCTTCTGCTTCAGTGTCTCCAAGAATGCGAGCCAATGCCCCATTGACACTACCCTGAAAATTCATTGTCGGCACACGATTTGAAGGCACACGATTTGCTCATGAGCAGACTCACTGGTGGTGCGGCATGTAAGTGGTAAATCCAGTAGGCATGGGAGCATCAACGGAGCTCCACCATGTCATCCACCTTCTCCCACATGTGGTGGCCCCAAGTGAAATTTGCTAGCAACCTCCATTCCTTGAACTGGGAGACGTCAAAGTCTTTGTGTATGGGGACAGCTATCGTGATTAATGTGAATGCTTGTTTTTCATGCGCTTGTTGTGCTTTTGGGAAAACTTCCTTGACATTCTCGTCAGGTGGAATCCGCGTGGTGTGGTCCCGACATTTTTCTGATCGTTTCTAGTGATTCACTTCTTCTGTTTTGGGCAAATTTGAGAGTGAGCGTGAGCTTTCTGGTCGCCTCACGCTATGGGAGTAGGAATTTAGAGATAGTCACTTTTGCAAAGGGAATAACAGGATTTTGCTTTTTTTTTTTAGAATGAACATGATCACAACATTTATAGGGCTAGTCATGAGCTTTCCAATGCACCAAAACGCGCGCAATTCGGCCAAGCGTAGCCCAGGTTACGCTTGCCGAAGCACAGGTCTGACCCATCACTGAAGTCTGACACCGCCACACGCCGTGGCCCCTTCACGTGCGAAGCACCTTTCCCAAGGTGCAGATCTCATTGCACGTGATTTATGGGTCCCCTACACTGTTTCCACGCACCTTCTTCACAATTGGGACGAGTTTGGTGATGGGGTGTCACAAGCTTCGAAACCTGTCCATGGACCTGAAGTCAGAATTTTGACGAAGTCCTCGAGTAACAAAACGTACTACTGCGTTTCGGACGCCAAGCCATGATTTTTGCAAAGTCCCTCACTATAGGATGTGGATTATCCACCGGACGCCTTGGCAGGCCTTCCGAAGCAATTTCTCCAGATGGTATTCAGTTTACTCAATCCGGTCGATTATCCACCGGATTTCGAGTCGCAGTCGGCTCCAGAGCCATTGGGCACACCCCAACTTTGGAAGGCCATATCTCCCTTGATACTTGTCCGATTCCAGCAAAATCAACATCCTCCGGATTCAGCAACTCGTCAGCTTTACAAGGCAACCATCCATTCTAGGAACTGAGCAAATCTTGAGTCGCCAGATCCGCCGGCGCAGAGTTGCCCTTTTCTGGAGGCTCGTCGACGCCTCCCGGCGCTGCACTTCGGCATGTGGAGGGGCAATTTTTTCAACATTCTCCCCCTTGCACCTGCCATACCCGCTGCTCCTGCTTGCTCTCACTCATCTTCCGCTCCACCCTCCAGCCCATCATAGCTGGTCATCCCAAGTCCGGCCACGCTCATCGCGTGCCGATCCGTGGGTTGCGCTTTGGTCAAGCAATCCGCAAGCATGTTGTGTGTGCTGCAATGCTGCAGCACCACCTGCCCCTTCTCGACCATGTCCCGTGCGTAGTGGTGACGCACGTTGATGTGCTTTGTCCTCCTGTGCTGCGTCGGGTTGTTGGTCAGCAAGATAGAGCCGGTGTTGTCCTCTTGCACCACCGTAGGCTCCAGCTGCGGCACGCCCAGCTCCCCTAGCAACCTACGGAGCGACACCGCCTCCTTGACTGCCTCGGCCAGCGCTATGTACTCAGCTTCCATTGTGGAGGTGGCGACGCAGCCGGAAGAACACATAGACGGATGTAGACTTCCGCTTGTCCACATCCCTAGCATAGTATGCATCCGTGTAGCAGACCAGATGCAGGGGGTCCGCCCGCCCCGTCTGTCAAACCTCAGGCGTGCGTGCCGCGTTGCCTGCAAGTGGCGGACGATGCGCTTGATCACCTAACAGTGTAGTGGCCCTGGATTGGTCACGCAGTTTCTCACTTTGCCCACCGCGTAGGCCAGGTCCGGTCGAGTCGCCACCATGGCGTACATGAGGCTGCCCACCGCTGATTGGTAGGGCACTCGTGCCATATCCTCCCGCTCTTGTTTTGATTGTGGCGCCATTGCCGCACTTAGTTCATAGGTCATGGTGACCGGACTGCAGACTGGTTTGCAGTCCTCCATGCCGTGCCGCTTCAGCGTCTCGGCCACGTGTTTGGCCTGCACCAGCTCAAGCGAGCGCGCCCTCTGGTTCCGCACAATGCTCACCCGTAGGTAGAACTCCAGCTCCCCCATGTCCGAAATCTGGAACTTGCTCCTCAGCTGCTCTTTCAACTGCTGTAGGCTCGTCAGGTCTGAGGAGCACAAGATCAGATTGTCCACCTAGAGTGCGACAGTCCGATGGAGCTTCTTGCTACGTCGCACGTACACGCTGTGATCCGCCTCACAGCGCTTGAAGCTGAGTTGTTCCATGAAGCTATCCAGCTCTTGATACCAAGACGGGAGTGATTGTTTTAGCTTGTACAAGGACTTTCGCAGCTTGTAAACCTTGCCCTGCGGCGCCTCCACCCCCTCCGGCACCTTCATGTAGATTTCTTCCTCTATGATGTTGTTGAGGAAGGCCGTATTTACGTCCATTTGGTGGAGCTCCATGTCCTTTGCGACAGCCACTGCAAGGATCGCCCGGATGCTTGTGAACTTGGGGACGGGGGCAAACGTCTTGTCGTAGTGTTCGCCCTTACGATGTGCGTACCCCTTTGCCACGAGCCACACCTTGCAGCAGTTAAATGCTACGCATGAGTAGTAATTGCTGCAACAAGCAAGGATGCAAAGCGCAAGTTGGCTACAAAGAACTAGACGTTGTAGGAGCAACTGCCAAATGACCATGATGTTTTCAAATGCCAAGAAATACATTGCTTTCATTTTCCCTCCCCGCTCCCTTCCACTGTATTGATGGAATGTTTGGCCCTCTCTGTTGTGTCTAATGTAGTACTAGCTAAGTAGAGAATGTTGGTTATTCATGGTTATTGATAATGGTGGCTGTGCAATACAATGCAAGCAACAACAGTTCATTGATAATGGTGCAATAACAACTCAGTGGAATACTATGCAAGCTGTCTTAAGGTGTTTTCCGTGTAAAGGCTGGCAGCATTGTAAAGTATGACTAAGGGCAGACAGAATTGGCATGCTTAAAGTGACTGAAAACAAAATGATTGCATGGAAAAAAGGTGGAACACATAGGCTGAAACTATTTTCTGTGAAAGTGTGCCTTTTCGTATTTTTTTTGGTGCTCTTGACTACTGCTTTCAAGGCTTTGGTGGCCACTTTAGGCTCTTATATGTGCAGTCACATCGATGTCCCTGGAAACAGGTCCATCGATGTATCGATGGGCGTCGATGGGCGTCGATGTCCGATGGCCCAAGGTCAACACTGATGTGCACCATTGCGCCATTCCTACAGAAGAGCACCTCATACCCCTTGTCCGTCAAGCGGTTGACACTCATGATGTCAGCCAGGCCGGGGACGTGCAGCACATCACGAATTGTGCACAGCTCCTTCTTACTTCCCACCACGACTTCCACCTCCACGTTGCCTTGGCCGGCCGCCGGCTCGAATTTGTCGTTCGTGACCACCATTGATTTGGAGGACTTCTCGTAGGTGACGAACACCATCTTCTTGACTTGGGTGTGCTCCTCGGCCCCGGAATCCAAGTACCGCCTGTTGTCCTTCTTGTGGAAGTGGTTCTTGTTGCCATTGAGGAGCGACCTGCCCTTGTAGTTTTTGCCGCCGGTCTTCGCCTCCTCTTGGCACTCACGGGCCCAATGGTCCTCCTTGCCTCAGTTGCGGCACGCACCTTTCTTGGCGCCCTTCTTGCTGCCACCCTTTCCGCTGCTTTGTCAGCCTCCGCTTCCGCCAGCATGCGTTTTGGTGACAAGGGCCGATGGGGAAGATGAGGACTCCCCGCAGCTCCGGCACTGTGCCTCGTTGCGGATGTACTCTGCGACCGCACCATAGGTGAGCTTGTCCTCCGACCATCCTCCGAGGACGGTGATGAGTGGACCCCAACTGTTAGGTAGGGCCATGAGGAGGGCCATCGCCTGCTGCTGCATGTCAATCTTGCACCCCACGTCATTGCATTGCGAGGTGAGTAACTTGATCTGCTGCATGGCAGAGATGACATCATCTCCCTCCTTGATTCTCATCGTAAGGAGTCGCTTCATTGCGAAGATTTTGTTTGTGAGCGACTTGGATTGGTGGATGGCACAGAGCTTTTGCCAAGCTTCGGCTGCGAACTTGCACCTTTGGAAGTACTCCCACTACGACGTTGCCATCCCGGACACCAGGAGCATGAGCGCCTCCATGTTCTTCTTTCCAAAGACTTGCTTCTCCGCGTCTGCAGCAGTCGCCTCTGCGAGTACCTCCTTTCCCAACATGATGTCCAATAGCCCATTATTCGAGAGGTGCAGCTCAAAATTCCACCTCAATAGTCTGAAACCCTGGCCAACCGCATATTTCTGAATGGGTTGCGTCTCTTTCTGTGCCATGTGCCCAACTACTACTCCGACGGGTTCTCAGAACTTCACGGCGACGTCCACGATGACGATCCCGTGCGCTGCAGAAGACGTGAATGTTTGGAGGCTCTCAAACCCGTGGACCCATAACCCTTTGTCAAGTGGAATCCACGTGGTGTGGTCCTGACGTTTGTCCGATCGTCTCTAGTGGCCCAGTTTTTCTGTTTTGGGCAAATGTGAGACTGAGCGTGAGCTTTCTAGTCGCCTCACGCTATGCAGGCAACTAGAGACAATCACTTTTGCGAAGGGAATAACGCAATTTTTCATTTTTTTGTGAGCATGGACATGATCACAAAATTAATAGGGCTAGTCATGAGCTTTCCAATGCACTAAACCACGCGCGATTCGGCCAAGCATAGCCCAAGCTACGCTTGCCAAAGCGCAGGTCTCACCCACCACAGAAGCCTGAGGCCGCCATACGCCGTGGCGCCTTCCTTCACGTGCGAATCGCCTTTCCCAGGGCGCAGATCTCATTGCATGTGATGTATGGGTCCCCTGCAGTGTTTCCACGCACCTTCCCTACTTTTGGGTCGAGTTTGGTGATGGGGTGTGACGAGGTTCGAAACCTCTTGTTGGACCTGTAGTCGGAATTTTGACTGTCCCTGAGTAACAAAATGTACTACTGAGTTTCGGACGCCGAGCCATGATTTTGGCTAACTCCCTCAGTAACAACCTGCACTACAGGAACCGGTGGATGATCCACCTGATCAGGTGGATTATCAACCAGACGCCTCGGTAGGCGCTCCGGAGCAATTTTTCCAGATGGTATTCTTCTTACTCAATCCGGTCGATTATCTACCTGATTTTGAGTCACAGCCGGCTCCAGAGCCGTTGCGCACACCCCAACTTGGGAAGGCAATATGTGTTGTTCTTCTATGCCCCATGGCCACTGCTATGGGTTGACAGACAGGTTGGGCATGCACTGCTCCCTTGGAGTAAGTCCCCCAAACCTTGTTCGTGGTGCAAGTCCAAGCGAGACACCAGAAGTGTAGCGCAACGGATAGCATGTTGGACTTAGGGACAACAGGTCCTGCGATCAAGCCTTGATGTGCGCAGGAGGTTTTTTGACCTTCTAGCACAGGGGAAGTTTCTTAGACATTTCTCCATGCATGAGGAGAGTGCGCCACTTGGCGGTCAGTGGATGCGCCAATTGGCGGACTGGTGAGGTGGTTTGGAGTGACCACCCCAAAAGTGTCACTGCCCACACACCTTAGAAGCCAGGCCTAGGACTATATGTACCAGGCTCATTCCTCATTCTAATTACACAATCTGGCCTTAGATGCTCCTCACAGAGTTGTCCAACTAAGGAACAGTATAAAGAAGACACTGGTTGGTCTAAGCCCCAGGAGTTAGTCTTTGACTAGCACCTCGCGCGAAAGTGACCAAGTGTTNGGCTCCATCAGCTCCATCAGCTCCATCAGCTTCATCAACTTCAACGGCTTGGTCTGCACTCAGCACACAGGGACCAAGGAAAAGCTCTGCCCTTGGAGGCACGACCCTTGAGTCCCAACCAGGACAAGCTCTGCCCTTGGTGGCAAGACCCTGGGTGTGTTGGTGTAGATATCTTCTCTGTCTGCAGGTGAACATCGGCTGAAGGGGTAAGCAACGGATCTACATCCTAAAACCTGTAGTAGAAATCAGCTAACATCAGCCTACATCGGCGTCAACGCAGCAGAGACGTGGGAAGCAGATAAGGGCAACAAAAAATGGTTGACCCATCAGGATGAGTGGGGACTGCCGCAGGGCAGTCCTCAAACTCAACAGTGGCTACCACATGACAGACCACTGGAGCAAATGTGAGTGCTATGTCACTGCCGCAAGGTCTTGGACCCTTGGGAGGAATCCCCATTTTTGAGGGGATTGACTTCCCCCTTTGGAGATGGCAGTTTGAGCTGGCGATGAAAGTGCGCGGCTTCATCAAACTACTGAAGGGAGAGGAGCAGGTTCCCGCGGAAGGCACATCTGAGCATGAGGCATGGATGGATCGAAATGACATTGCCATGTCATTCCTCAGCAACGCGATTGCTAAGAAGTATGTTCCCATCATTGCCGGGTACACGCTGGCTTCCGAAGCTTACGACAAGCTCAAGCGCGTGCACCAATCCACCTCCCTTGCGAACAGATTATTCATCCTACAACGGCTGATCAGCATGCGGGTGAATGAGGGCGAATCAATCCCCGATTTCCTACAGGAGTTTGAAGGACTCCTTGGCGAGGCTCGCCAGATGAACTGGGACCTTGACGAGAACATGCAAGCCATGATTCTCCTCATGGCGCTACCGGAGAGCTGGAGCCCGATGATCACCGTCATGGGCGGCTGGAAGGAGGACGACCTGACGTACACGGCAGTGTCTGAGTACGTGCGAAACGAGGCCATGCGCCGCAGCGGAAGTGAGGCTAATTTCTCAGCCTATGCCGCACGCTACGGTGGCCGCGGGAGCAAAGGGTCAGCCTCTGGTCAGAAAGGCAGCAGCGGAAGCGGTGGTGGCGGAGGCAACAATGGCGGCAAGGCTCCCAAGCGACAGGGTAACTGCCACAACTGCGGCAAACCTGGGCACTGGGCAAGAGAGTGCAGGTCGCCAAAGAAGGAAGACAGCGGAAGCGGT
>SZWC01002265.1:36144-47069 GCA_023375785.1 Penium margaritaceum
GAAGCCTCATGTATGCAATGGTGGGAACACGACCTGACATTGCTTTTGCAGTGGGTCAGGTGAGCAGGTTTGTGGCCAACCCTGGGCCAGAACATTGGCAAGTCGTGAAGCGGATTTTTCGCTACCTCAAAAAGACTCGGCACGTCGGACTTCGGTTTGGAGGTCTAGAAGGATCAGACTTGCTGCGGCTGACATGCTACACCGACGCGGACTGGGGAGGACGGATTGATGACAGGAAGTCCACCTCAGGGTTTGTTTGTCTTCTCAACGGTGGTGCGGTCTCATGGGCAAGCAGGAAGCAGGACTGCGTCTCGCTTTCTACTGCTGAGGCGGAGTACATTGCACTCTCCGAAGTTTGCAAGGAAACACAGTGGCTTCGCAGTTTGCTTGATGAGATCAAGGCACCACAAGAGGAGGCAACGGTCATCCGCATCGACAACCAAAGTGCCATGGCTATGGCAGAGGACGACATGATCTCCCGGCGTACAAAGCAAATCGATATTCGGTACCACTTCTCACGTGACCTTATCGCCAAGGGTGTCGTGGAACTGGAGCACGTCGCAACCAAGAAAATGCGTGCGGACTTCTTGACAAAGCCGCTAGACAGCGACTTGCATGTTGCAGGTGCTCGAGGAGTCGGCATGGTGGATGCAAGAGATGAGAACTAAAGACCAAGAAAACTGACATGCACAAACACAACCTAGAGCTACAGGTTCATGCCGAAGAAAACTACCACAGCAGGTGGCCTACGGTGCAAGGGAGAGATTGTTGTTCTTGTATGCCCCATGGCCACTGCTATGGGTTGACGGACAGGTTGGGCATGCACTGCTCCCTTGGAGTAAGTCCCCCAAACCTTGTTCGTGGTGCAAGTCCAAGCGAGACACCAGAAGTGTAGCGCAACGGATAGCATGTTGGACTTAGGGACAACAGGTCCTGCGATCGAGCCTTGATGTGCGCAGGAGGTTTTTTGACCTTCTAGCACAGGGGAAGTTTCTTAGACATTTCTCCATGCATGAGGAGAGTGCGCCACTTGGCGGTCAGTGGATGCGCCAATTGGCGGACTGGTGAGGTGGTTTGGAGTGACCACCCCAAAAGTGTCACTGCCCACACACCTTAGAAGCCAGGCCTAGGACTATATGTACCAGGCTCATTCCTCATTCTAATTACACAATCTGGCCTTAGATGCTCCTCACAGAGTTGTCCAACTAANGGCCTACGGTGCAAGGGAGAGATTGTTGTTCTTCTATGCCCCATGGCCACTGCTATGGGTTGACGGACAGGTTGGGCATGCACTGCTCCCTTGGAGTAAGTCCCCCAAACCTTGTTCGTGGTGCAAGTCCAAGCGAGACACCAGAAGTGTAGCGCAACGGATAGCATGTTGGACTTAGGGACAACAGGTCCTGCGATCGAGCCTTGATGTGCGCAGGAGGTTTTTTGACCTTCTAGCACAGGGGAAGTTTCTTAGACATTTCTCCATGCATGAGGAGAGTGCGCCACTTGGCGGTCAGTGGATGCGCCAATTGGCGGACTGGTGAGGTGGTTTGGAGTGACCACCCCAAAAGTGTCACTGCCCACACACCTTAGAAGCCAGGCCTAGGACTATATGTACCAGGCTCATTCCTCATTCTAATTACACAATCTGGCCTTAGATGCTCCTCACAGAGTTGTCCAACTAAGGAACAGTATAAAGAAGACACTGGTTGGTCTAAGCCCCAGGAGTTAGTCTTTGACTAGCACCTCGCGCGAAAGTGACCAAGTGTTAAGTGGACACAGTTGCTAGCAAGTGATTGCCTAGGAACTGCTCAGTGTGGAACCGTGATCCTGAGGGTGATATCTTCTCCTAGCTGAAATGCTAGGAGCGGACGGCAGGTGCTATTGTGTCGGCCCTGTTTTCTAGTCCGTTTGCCTCAGGCCGGTTGACAGATCTAACATGAGGTGAGGAGCCTTGTGGGAAGACAGAGTGTTGTGGAGTGAGAGGACGTGAGGAGGTGGCCTAAGTGGCCTAAGTGCTCATTGTCAGCTCGGGTCTGAGGCTCCCGCTCTGACCACGTGTGAAGTGCGCCAATATGGACGGGCCAACCGGCCCTGACAGGCTGGCGGATACGGACCAAACAGCCGGCCTTGAGGAGCTAGCGGACACGGATTGGGCAGCCGACTCTAAAGGACTGGCGGACACGGATGGGGTAGGCGGCCCTGAGGGGCTGTCGGACGCGGATGGAGTAGCCGACCCTCAGGGGCGCACTGAGAGAGATGGGGCAGCCGGCCTTGAGGGGTTGTCGGACATAGATGGGGCAGCCGGCCTTGTGGGGTTGGCGGTCACGGACGGGACAACTGGCCTTGAGGGGCTGTCCGGTACAGACGAGGCAGCGGGCCCTGAGGGTGTGGCGGGCACGGATGAGGCAGCTGGCTCTGAGGGGCTGGTGGGCACGGACGAGGCAACCGGCTCTGAGGTACTTGCAAACACGGACGAGGCAGCCGGATCTGAGGGGCTGGTGGGCACGGACAAGGCAGCCTGCTTTGAGCGGCTGTCGGACGCAGTTGGGACAGCCTCCTCTGAGGGGCTATTGGACATAGATGGGGCAGCCGGCGTAGACGAACCCGCTGGCGCAGACGATGGAATTCCCGGATGTGGCTGGATGGAGGAAGGACCCACAAACCCCCCACACGATAGGAGGAACATCGACGCGTTGGAGCGAACGAGGTCGCGGAGAAACATGTCCTAAAAAAAGAGGGCATCACGGGAATCGACGATGCAGTGACAAGTGGGGTCCCAAAAGCGCCATGCCTTTGACTGATGCAAGACGCCAAGGAAGGTGCACAGAAGACCGCGAAGCTTGAGCTTGCCACCTTGATGTGACGCACGTAACCACACGATGGCTACGCAGCCCTAGACCTCGTATGGATGCAAGTCGGTGCGTCCTCCACACCATTGCTCGTATGGGATTAACTAACGAGAAATGGGTCCGTGGGGAATCTGGTTCCAGAGCCGTGTCATGTAGGTCATGGCTTCAAAGTAGAAGCAATCAGAAATGCTAGATTCGACTCGCATGGTGCGGATGGCGTCGGCCATGGTACCGTTCCATCGCTCAGAGACGCCATTCTAGGCAGATGTGTAAGGCGCCGATGTCTCATGATGGACACCACGAGAGGCGAGGAAGAGTGTGGTCTCCTCCAAAAACTCACCCCCGTGATCAGAACAGAAGCGGCGTAGAGGACAACCACACTCGTGTTTAGCACGGACAAGCCAATCGCGAATGGTGGGAGTAACGTCGCTCGTCTGCCGAAGGCAGAAGACCTAGCAATAGCGAGAATTGTCATTTGCAAGTGTTAGGACATAACGATTGTACTCGCCGACGGACTGTGTTGGGAGGGAACCCATGACATCAGAGTGAACTAGGTTGAGCAGGGCGGACGCTCAAGAGGTAGAGAGGTGGTAGTTGGAACGATGCATCTTCCCCTGAGCACAATCAATGCACTCGGTGGGACACGGCAGAGGAAAGGAGGCTGGGTCAAGGCTCGTGGCTGGCTACGTGCGAAACATGCTGTCAACAATGGCAGAGTGAATGTGACAGAGGTAACGATGCGGGAGATGCGTGTGTAGTGGAGACAATGTGCCAGTAACGAACACTTAGCCAGTGTCGGCCGGCGAGGAGGGGACACAGGTGGAAGCGGACAGGCGCGGTATGTGCAACAAGTTGCCATGGGTGGTGGCGTGCAAAACGACACAATTGGACGGATGCAACGGCACAGTTCCCACACCACATGAATACAAAAAGTCCATGGTCATGCCATCAAGGGCGGTGAATGACAGGAGGCTGAGCTCAAGGCCACGGACAAAGAGAACGTCAGTCAAGAAGAAATCACCAGTTAGACCACGGAAACGAGCGACGCCGACACCACAAACGGGTAAGACCTGATCAGAACCCATGAAAACCCCAGTGACACCAGTGATGGGACCAAGAATACTGAATGCCTCGTGCGAGACATGTGATGCGTAGCCCCCGAGTAGATGATCCAAGTCCCTGATAGATCCTAGACCAGTGTGGCGAGGTCGCTGAAAGTCACATGGCCACGGGCGAGCGATGGACAAAGTGGACGGAGGTGCAAACTGGGACTACCAGTCATACACCCAGGCAATATCATCACAAAGAGGAGTAAGGAGGCAAGGCACGGCAGAGGACGGGACGGACGGAGATACAAGACACGATCGTAGTACCGACTCTATCATGCAGGGTATGGAGGAACTAGAGACTACGCAACTTGCACTTCCTTTAGGAGGAGGGCGACGAAGGCCGAGCTTGAATGCAATGACCTACTCCAGCTGGTGCTCGCGTACGGAGGATCTGACAGAGTAGACCGACTATAGTGTAACGATGTCAGAGTCAAAGAAAGGGAATGAAGGCATTGGGGATGAAGGAGCGGGCGCGGACGGTTGTAGAGGAAACTGTGGTGGGGCCGTCGCAGGCGGCACACATGCGTCAGGAGCAATGATGGTCACGGTAGTGGTGGCAAGGTGACGTTCGTGCTTATAATGGATGGTGGCGATGACGCGAGCCTTGTCAGTCCGGAGCGTATACGGGTACTAGCCGTGTCCAGACTGGCCACAGTTGTGGCAGACAAGGCTGGCGCTACCGGATCTGCTAGTTTGATGATGAGGACCCTTGACCTTCTTGTCCCTCTTCTTCTTCTTGCCGTCGAGGAGGCGCTGGAAGACGCTACTACTATGAGGACAGCGACAGCCACGGAGGCAACAACAGGAGAGGTGAGGGACTCCGTGTGATGGATGTGTGAATCCTGACGAGCCTCCTCGATGCGGAGGAAGAGCTCAGATGCCCAGGGCATTAGGATACCCTGGGCAGTCATCGCGGCAAGGACGTCCTAGGAGTAGTGGATGAAATCGTTAGAGAAAGGGTCGGTGGCGCCGCTCTTGATGATCACGAGCGTGGAAAGAGGGGATAGTGCGGCGTCTTTGAGACGACGCAGGAGGTCCTTTGAGTGATGCCAATAGGAGGTGACCGTCTCGGTCTCCTCCATGCAGAGGGAGTCGAACTTGCAGAGTAGGCGGCTGGTCTCTGAGTCAGTGGAAAGGCGATGAGGGTGCGTGAGGACATGCAACGCTGCTACCGGGTCACAGAGTGTGCGAGTGGTGAGGTCGCCAAGGAAGGGCTCAATGGCAAGACGTGCGGCCGGAGGGGCCACAAGGACGAGGGCACGTACAACGCGACCGACGTCATAGACCTAGTTGGCCTGGGTGGAGTTGAAGGGCAGGACATAGTAGGGACACAAGCCCTCGCCCTGTGTCCAGATCGGGAAGGTGTGCTGCAAGCTCCTCAACTGGTCGCCAGCCTGAAGCGTTGACTTGGAGGTTTTGAAGTCCTTTGGCTTGCAGAC
The DNA here is from genome assembly GCA_023375785.1 of Penium margaritaceum. Taxonomy (NCBI): domain Eukaryota; kingdom Viridiplantae; phylum Streptophyta; class Zygnematophyceae; order Desmidiales; family Peniaceae; genus Penium; species Penium margaritaceum. The sequence continues at coordinate 41,536 of SZWC01002265.1, forward strand.
GGCACCCAGAGTGGGGTCTAGGACTGATATCACTGTTTGTTTTTGGCGCTAGGTGTGTTGTTGCGCCATGTACTGCGGGGCATAGAAGACCGTAGGGCTCACATACCCAGATGGAACAAGCGGTGCTTGCTGAAGTTGCTTCGGCTATTGCGGTACCTACTAATGCTGTTGCGGCTGTAGCTGCTGATGCTGTTGCTGCGGTTGCTGTTGCAGCGGCGATGTCGACAGCTGCAGTGCCGCTAGCTCTTGTGTCTATGTTGCCAGCTACTAGCGCGAAGCGGGGAGCGGATATGTCAAGCTATTGTGACCTACAACAAAGCCTATAGGGTGTTGGTGCTGCTACTATTACTGCTGCTCATGTTGCTCCTGTTGCTACTGTTGCTGTTGTTGGTGCTCCTGTTGTTGATACTTCTATGACTGCTACTACTGCTGCTGTTGCTACTACTGTTATGGCTACTACTGCCACTATTGTTGTTGTTTCCCTTGTTGCTGTTGTGGATGCTGCTTTTGCTGCTACTGCTTGTGCTTCTCTTGTTTCTGGTACTGCTGCTGTCATTCCAATTCCTTTTGAAGTGGCGGCAGTTGCTGCTACTACTGGTGCTGCATTTATTGTAACTGTTGTAGGAAGGAGGGTCCTCCAACTGAGGAAGACCCCTCTTTGTTTTTTGCCATAGTTCCCCTCCTTATACCCTCTTTATTTTTTTGGGTGTTGATGATGTTAGTGTTGTTATTTGAATGCCCCTTGGCCACTAGTCTCCAGAATTGGCGAGTAGTGGACGGACCAGGCATGCACTGCTTATGTGGAGCAAGTCCCCTGGGTCCGATCCAACAGACCAGGCATGCACTGTCTTGTTCAAGGATAAGTCCCCTGGGTTTTTTCTGATGATGGCTATTCAGATTGTGAATCTGACCGTACCGATGGAAAGAGCAGGTGTCAAACTGTCAGCTGTCCAAGTTTCGGGCTGATCCAACGGTCGGATTGGAAGATGCAAGATGTGCCTTGGATCAGGGGATGTCTTCCCTGATTGAGGGGATGACCTCCTTAATTTAAGGAGTGACATCGGCCGAGGCGCGCGCGCTTCGGGTTAGCCGAGGCGCGTGCGCTTCGGCTGCCAAAGGCACTCCTTAGCTATTTATGCCTTGTACTTGCCATTGTCTCAACTACTCCTTCACTTGATGTCTCTTGTTTGAGCTGTGCGCTTGAGACTGAGCTTGATATGAACTGCTAAGGTGGTTGTAATCTTGCTCGTGTGAGAGTGCTGACTTAATTTGTTGGGCTCTCACACCAAGGAAGAAGAAGGCTTAGAGGGCGGGAGCCCCTAAGACCTTGAGCGAAAGCACCTGGGTAGCTAGGTCTCACCAGAGGCATAGTTAATTCCTTGGGGGTGATCGTGATCCTTGGGTGAAATTCCCTTGGACGGTCGGCAGTTGCCATTGTGTCGGCGCTGTTTTCTAGACCGGAGCCTCAGGCCACGTGACTCAGGAATAACAAAAGGGTTATGGGCCCACGCCTAGTGTGAGACTTAGTTGCAAAAAGCATACAGGTTGCTCAGTAGCTCAGCAAACGTGAGGAGCGCAGACGCTCTATCACACCCCCTGGTGCTCCTCTTCGGACCTCCGTCCAAGACCTCTCATCAGCCTGACATCGGCTCCATCAGCCTGACATCGGCATCAACAGCAGGTGTAGCAGANCGGCCTCAACGGAAGCAGATCCGCCTCAACCGCAGGTACCATGGCTCCACCTACCGTCGAGGAGAAAGGCAAGAGTGCCATCGAGGAAGGCTCGTGGACCAGCACACCTGTGGCCACCACTGGAGCTGTGACGTCCACAGTAGAGGCAGGGAGTGGCATTCATGCGCCAATTCCTAAATTTGATAGGACAGGGTTCTCACTCTGGAAGTGGCAGTTTGAAATCATAGTTGATGACCGTGATCTTCTCCCCTACTTCACAGGGGAGGCTGTCCAACCACTTTCATCCCAACCAGAGGAGCTCGTAGTGTGGAAGCGGGCCAACAAGAAATGCATGGCCATTCTGGTCTCAGCACTGCAGCAGCATCTGCTCTCTCATATCTCAGGCCTCACAAACGCAGCTGAGGCATACAAGAAACTATGCAAGGTCTACCAGAGTGACTCCCTCGCCAACCATTTGTTCATCCTCCAAAAGATGCTGAGGATGCAGCTGACTGAAGGCGAGGACGTCCTAAACTTCTTGCAGCAGTTTGAGACTCTCCTTCAGCAAGCCAGCAACATGGGCTGGAGCCTTGAAGCCGACATGCAGGGGATGATTCTCCTAATGGCTCTTCCACCAAGCTGGGGCCCCATGATTACTGTGATTGGTGGCTGGCCAGAGGACCACGTGAAGTACTCCAACATCTCAGAGTACATCCGCAATGAAGCTATGCGGCGTAGCCATAGCGAGGCCAACATTGCAGCCTATGCTAAGGGCGCAGCAAGCAACAGCGGCACTAGCAACTCAGGGCAGCTGCAGGGGGTAGGCGGCAAGGGGAAGGGCAAGCGACGGCCTAGCAATTGCCACAACTGTGGCAAGGCAGGGCACTGGGCACGCGAGTGCCGTGCTCCAAAGAAGGAAGGGGTCAAGGGAGAGGGAGAGAAGGGTGACAAGGGAGGCAAGGGTGGGAAGCAGCCCACCGCACTGATGGCACAAGGCACGACTGGCGCTGGCAATGCACTCCTTAAGCCAGGGGCCTTTGCACTTGACTCTGGTACAAATCACCATTCCACCAACGACAAACGGGGGTTNCTTATGTGGAGCAAGTCCCCTGGGTCCGATCCAACAGACCAGGCATGCACTGTCTTGTTCAAGGATAAGTCCCCTGGGTTTTTTCTGATGATGGCTATTCAGATTGTGAATCTGACCGTACCGATGGAAAGAGCAGGTGTCAAACTGTCAGCTGTCCAAGTTTCGGGCTGNACGCAGCTGAGGCATACAAGAAACTATGCAAGGTCTACCAGAGTGACTCCCTCGCCAACCGTTTGTTCATCCTCCAAAAGTTGCTGAGGATGCAGCTGACTGAAGGCGAGGACGTCCTAAAATTCTTGCAGCAGTTTGAGACTCTCCTTCAGCAAGCCAGCAACATGGGCTGGAGCCTTGAAGCCGACATGCAGGGGATGATTCTCCTCATGGCTCTTCCACCAAGCTGGGGCCCCATGATTACTGTGATTGGTGGCTGGCCAGAGGACCACGTGAAGTACTCCAACATCTCAGAGTACATCCGCAATGAGGCTATGCGGCGTAGCCATAGCGAGGCCAACATTGCAGCCTATGCTAAGGGCGCAGCAAGCAGCAGCGGCACTAGCAACTCAGGGCAGCAGCAGGGGGCAGGCGGCAAGGGGAAGGGCAAGCGACGGCCTGGCAATTGCCACAACTGTGGCAAGGCAGGGCACTGGGCACGCGAGTGCCGTGCTCCAAAGAAGGAAGGGGTCAAGGGAGAGGGAGAGAAGGGTGACAAGGGAGGCAAGGGTGGGAAGCAGCCCACCGCACTGATGGCACAAGGCACGACTGGCGCTGGCAATGTACTCCTTAAGCCAGGGGCCTTTGCACTTGACTCTGGTACAAATCACCATTCCACCAACGACAAACGGGGGTTTACCTCCATGGGCCCCTGCCACCTCAACTTCCGTTGTGCTAACGGGAGGGTGGAACCAGATGAAGGGATGGGTGACAAACTGGTCACCATCCAGGTGAATGGCCAAGAGAAGGAGCTCAAGCTCACCGAGGAAGTCTATCTGCCCAACTTCGCTGCCAACCTACTCTCTGTCGGCAAGATTACTGACCGAGACATGACGGTCGTCTTCGACAAGAACAGGGCCGTTATCCTTCCTACGTTGGCAGTGAAAAGACAGTACGCTGCAAAGAGTGTGGTGGCGGATGTACCACGCGTGGACGGTCTCTACATCCTCCAAACCAAGGTGGAGGGTGCTGCCGAAGCTAGGGCAGCCATGACTGCCGGGGGTAGTCAGGTGGTAGAGGCAGAAAGCAGCCGCCCGTCAACAGCAGCAGATATAACAAAATCAGTGGAAGCTGCAGCACCCACCCAACCCGAAGCAGTCCCTGGGACTGCCACGGCATCGGAAGCGAACTGTGGCCAAGACCTTTGGCACAGGCGCTTGGCCCACGCCGCCCACTCCACGTTGGAGACAATGGGCAAACACGAGCTGGTACGAGGCCTGGCCTTGGGGAAGGGAGAGGGTGCGGGGAAGGTGAAGAACGTATGTGAGGCCTGCCTCATGGGCAAGGCTAAGAGGAAAGGGCGCAAGGGGAACAAGCACGGAAACTTGGCGANCGAGTGCCGTGCTCCAAAGAAGGAAGGGGTCAAGGGAGAGGGAGAGAAGGGTGACAAGGGAGGCAAGGGTGGGAAGCAGCCCACCGCACTGATGGCACAAGGCACGACTGGCGCTGGCAATGCACTCCTTAAGCCAGGGGCCTTTGCACTTGACTCTGGTACAAATCACCATTCCACCAACGACAAACGGGGGTTTACCTCCATGGGCCCCTGCCACCTCAACTTCCGTTGTGCTAACGGGAGGGTGGAACCAGCTGAAGGGATGGGTGACAAGCTGGTCACCATCCAGGTGAATGGCCAAGAGAAGGAGCTCAAGCTCACCGAGGCAGTCTATCTGCCCAACTTCGCTGCCAACCTACTCTCTGTCGGCAAGATTACTGACCGAGACATGACGGTCGTCTTCGACAAGAACAGGGCCGTTATCCTTCCCACGTTGGCAGTGAAAATACAGTACGCTGCAAAGAGTGTGGTGGCGGATGTACCACGCGTGGACGGCCTCTACATCCTCCAAACCAAGGTGGAGGGTGCAGCCGAAGCTGGGGCAGCCATGACTGCCGGGGGCAGTCAGGTGGTAGAGGCAGAAAGCAGCCGCCCGTCAACAGCAGCAGATATAACAAAATCAGTAGAAGCTACAACACCCACCCAACCCGAAGCAGTCCCTGGGATTGCCACGGGATCGGAAGCGAACTGTGGCCAAGACCTTTGGCACAGGCGCTTGGCCCACGCCGCCCACTCCACGTTGGAGACAATGGGCAAACACGAGCTGGTAGGAGGCCTGGCCTTGGGGAAGGGAGAGGGTGCGGGGAAGGTGAAGAACGTATGTGAGGCCTGCCTCATGGGCAAGGCTAAGAGGAAAGGGCGCAAGGGGAACAAGCACGGAAACTTGGCGAATGAACCTCTCGAGTTGGTCCACACCGACGTGTGCGGGCCGATGCGAACAGCCTCAGTCGGAGGCTGCAGGTATTTCCTCACCTTCACAGATGACAAAACGAGGAAGATCTGGACGTACTTCATGAAGCAGAAGAGTGAGGTAAAGGAGCATCTGCAGCACTTCGTCGCAATGGTTGAGCGACAGACCGGCAAGAAGGTCAAGGCCCTTCGTTGTGATAACGGTGGGGAATATAAGGCCTGTGAAGGCTGGCTAGCGGAGCAGGGGATACGACAAGAAAATACGGTACCTGAGTCGCCCGAGAGCAACGGTGTCGCTGAACGGCTCAACCAAACCATCCT
>SZWC01002265.1:47174-75342 GCA_023375785.1 Penium margaritaceum
GGGATGGTAAGAACGATGTTGTATGAAGCAAAGCTGCCAGGAAGGTTCTGGGCCGAGGCTACTAGGACAGCGGCCTACATCATCAACCTCACACCTGCATCAGCCCTTCGAGGAAAGGGGAAAAAGAAGCTGCCGCCGATGACCCCACAAGAGGCATGGTCGGGCAAGAAACCAGATGTCTCACATCTGCGAGTGTTTGGTTGCCAGGCCTATGCCAAGAAGCTGACGAGGGAGGGTGCCAGTAAGCTGGATCCGCAGGCCAAGAAATGTCTGCTCTTGGGTTACGACAGTGCCCAACGCTCTTACAGGCTCTGGGACCTACAAGGCAACAAAGTGATTCGTAGTAAAGACGTGGACTTCAACGAGGCTGTCGTAGGAGCAGAGCAGCAGTTCAAGGATGAGCCAGTGCCCAAACCCGGTGAATGGCTGGTCTTACTAGACACAGGTGATGAGGCACCACAGGGCTGGAGCAGCAACAAGGCAACAAAAGCAAGAGGAGTGGTAGCTTCAGGGAGAGCCGCAACAGAGGACTCTGATGTTGATTCAGATTCCACCTCCTCTAATGATGAGGACTCTTCCACTGAGGGAGATTCCGTGGTAAGAGAACCGGAGCAGCAAGAGCAGCAACAGCAAGAGCAACAACAGCAGCCGTCGCAGCATCAGACAGTAAGACGCAGCTCGCGCTTATCTATCCCACCACGACAGTATGATGCTACAACTGGTGAGTGGACTGGTCTGAGTTACGCCTTTGTGGCTCAAGGAGAGCCTTCCACAGTGGCAGAAGCACTTGCTCTACCGGATGGGGCCAAGTGGAAGGCCGCCATCGAAAGCGAGTTGGCCTCGCACAAGGAGAACAGTACATGGAAACTGGTGGACCGGCCCGCTGGCGCTCACGTTGTAGGGTGCAAGTGGGTCATGGTCAAGAAGCTGAAGCAGGATGGGACCATCGACCGCCACAAGGCGCGGCTGGTGGCCAAGGGTTTTGCGCAGCGGCCGGGGAGCGAGTACGATGAGACGTACGTGCCCGTCGTCACCTTTGCAACGATCCGGTCTCTCCTCACAACAGCAGCAGCCAGGAACTTAGAGGTTCACCAGATGGATGTCAAGACTGCATTTCTCTACGGAAAGCTTGACAAAGAAGTCCTGATGGAGGTGCCTGAGGGGGTGGATGCACCACCTGGAAAAGTTTGTAAGCTCGACAAGTCATTGTATGGGCTGAAACAGGCTCCAAGGTGCTGGTACAAGGAGATGGACGCCTTCATGGAGGGGTCCGGATACGGTCACTACGAGAACGACCTCAGTATGTACGTACGAGAGGACGAGGATGGCCTCATCTTGGTGGCTCTTTACGTCGATGATCTCATCATCTGCGCATCATCGACAAAGCTGCTGAAGAACATCAAGATGCAGCTGAGCAGCCGGTTCCAGATGAAGGACTTGGGACCTCTTGAGTACTACCTAGGCATCAGTGTCACGCGGGATCGCTCAGCCGGCACCATCAGGCTCAGCCAGACCAAATACATTGATCACATCCTCAAGCGGTACGACATGGAGGACTGCAAACCCGTCAGCACCCCCATGGCAGCAGATTGCATCCTCACCTCAGGTGCCGCTCCTACCAACAAAGCAGAGCAGGTCGACATGGCAGGCATGCCATATCAGTCTGCCGTGGGCAGTCTAATGTACGCGATGGTCGCGACTCGCCCCGACATCTGCCACGCTATGGGGCAGGTGAGCAGGTATGTGGCCAATCCTGGGCCACAACACTGGCAAGCAGTGAAGCGGATCTTTCGCTACCTGAAGGGCACGCGGCACTTGGGCATCTAGTACGGTGGGGTGCCACAGTCGGACTCCTTGCGGCTCATGGTGTATACCGATGCAGATTGGGCTGGGAATGTCGACGACCGCAAGTCCACGTCGGGCTACGTGTGCGTGCTGAACGGAGGAGCCGTGTCATGGGCAAGCCGTAAGCAGGACTGCGTCTCCCTCTCTACTGCCGAAGCAGAGTACATTGCTCTAGCGGAAGCGTGCAAGGAGACAATGTGGCTGCGTAGCCTGCTCCAAGAGATACGAGCACCTCAATCGGCCGCAACGGTAGTCAAGGTGGACAACAAGTCTGCCATCGACATGTCCAAAAATGGCACCTTGACGCGGAGGACAAAACACATCGAAGTTCGGTACCACTTCAGTCGCGACCTGGTCGCTAAGGGAGTGCTGGAGCTTGAGCACGTTGCGTCCAAGCTCAACCGGGCAGACATGCTGACAAAACCCCTTCACCGAGAACTCCACCTTGCAGGAAGACAGGGTATCGGCATGAAGAGCGTAAGTGACGAAGACTGAAGACAGGACAAGTGGCCAGAGGTGCAAGGGAGAGATTGTTGTTATTTGAATGCCCCTTGGCCACTAGTCTCCAGAATTGGCGAGTAGTGGACGGACCAGGCATGCACTGCTCATGTGGAGCAAGTCCCCTGGGTCCGGTCCAACAGACCAGGCATGCACTGTCCTTGTTCAAGGATAAGTCCCCTGGGTTTTTNAGCTATTTATGCCTTGTACTTGCCATTGTCTCAACTACTCCTTCACTTGATGTCTCTTGTTTGAGCTGTGCGCTTGAGACTGAGCTTGATATGAACTGCTAAGGTGGTTGTAATCTTGCTCGTGTGAGAGTGCTGACTTAATTTGTTGGGCTCTCACACCAAGGAAGAAGAAGGCTTAGAGGGCGGGAGCCCCTAAGACCTTGAGCGAAAGCACCTGGGTAACTAGGTCTCACCAAAGGCATAGTTAATTCCTTGGGGGTGATCGTGATCCTTGGGTGTAATTCCCTTGGACGGTCGGCAGTTGCCATTGTGTCGGCGCTGTTTTCTAGACCGGAGCCTCAGGCCACGTGACTCAGGAATAACAGTTAGTAGTGACGTCAGCAATCTTGTGAGCCTAGGATGGCTGTCCTTAGTAGTTCCTGCTACGTTATCTACGAGGTTGCTGCTATAACTTTTTTTGTTGATGAAGTCAGCGGTGACGTCAGTAGTGATGTCAGCTAAGGAAGGCTGATGTCAGCAGCGACTGTTGCAAGAGCTGGTGTTGTATCAACTGCAGGGCACTTGTTGCTGCTATACAGCAGCAAGTGCTGCCGCCAGTACTACTGCAGCTTCTGGTCTGCTCTTGCAAACCGCAGGGCTTGCATACACGGGTGGAACAAATGGTGCTTGTTGAAGTTGCTTCGGTTGCGGCAGCAGCTACTAATGCTGCTACCACATGAGCTGCTAATGCTGTCGCTGCGGTTGCTGTTGCAGCGGCGGTATTGACAGCTATAGTGCCGCTAGCTATTGTGTCAGCATTGTGAGCTACTAGCGCAAAGCGGAGAGTGGATCTCTTGAGCTACCATGACCTACAACAGAGCATGTAGGGTGTTGGTGCTGCTACTGTTGCTGTTGCTCCTATTACTCCTGTTGCTAGTGTTGATGCTGTTGGTACTGTTGTAACTACTTCTGTGGTTGATGTTGTTGCTGTTGCTGCTGCTGCTGCTGTTGTGGCTGTTGCTATTGCTCTTGCTGCACTACTATTCTTGATGCTCTTGCCAGTGTTGTGGCTACTGTATTTGCTGCTGCTGCTCGTGCTGCTGTTGTTGCTGCTGCTGCCGCTGCCGTTCCTGTTCCTTTTGCAACGGCGGTAGTTGCTGCTGCTGCTATTGCAACTACTGTAGCTGTTGTAGGAAGGAGGGTCCTGTAACCGAGGAGGACCCCTCTTTGTTTTCTACTATAGTTCCCCTCCTCGTACCAGTTTTTTTTGGGTGCGGATAATGTCAGTAATGACATCAGTAGTGACGTCAGCCTAGTATGGCTGTCCTTAGTAGTTGCTACTATGTTATCTACGTGGTTGTTGCTCTAAAATGTTAATATTTGTTGATGAAGTCAGTGGTGACATCAGTAGTGACGTCAGCTAAGGAAGACTTATGTCAGCAGCGGCTGCTATAGGAGTCGCTATTGTATCAGCTGTAGGGAGGCTGCTAGTGCTATTGTAGTAGCTATTGCTGCCGCCGCTACTACTGCTACTGGTTTGCTATCGTAGCTGCTCTTTTTGCTACTGCGGCTATTGTGGGAGCAGCGGCTGCTATTACTTCTGTAGTTGCTCTTGCTACTACTACTACTACAGCTGTTGCTGTAGTAGCAGTTGCTGTTCCTGTTGTTGCTGCTACGGCTAAGCTGCTGCGTGCCTGTGCAGCTGCTGTGGCTGCTACAGCGGGTGTGGTGGTGGCTACCGCCACCGCACGACCATCTGATCAGTGGGGATTTTTGTTGCGTTCCCTTTTTTCTCTTTGTTTGTCAGAGCGAGCTCACTGCTCGCTGTGAGCACCAAGTTGCACGTAGAGAGCTTGCTGCTCGCTCCTTGGAAGCAGACAAGGGCAACGAAAATGGTTGATCCATCGGGAGGAGTGGGGGCTGTGACAAGGCAGTCCTCAAGCTCAACAGCGACTACCACAGGGTAGACACTTGAGCAAATGTGAGTGCTACGTCACTGCCGCAAGGTTTTGGACCCTTGGGAGAATCCCCATTTTCGAGGGGACTGACTTCCCCCTTTGGAGATGGCAGTTCGAGCTGGCAATGAAAGTACACGGCCTCATCAAGCTTTTGAAGGGAGAGGAGCAAGTTCTTGCGGTGGGCTCACCGGAGCACAAAGCATGGCTGGAACGGAATGATATTGTCATGTCATTCCTCAGCAGTGCAATTGCTAAGGAGTATCTTCCCATCATTGCCGGGTACACGTTGGCTTCCGAAGCTTACGACAAGCTCAAGCGCGTGCACAAGTCCAGCTCCCTCGCAAACAGATTATTCATCCTACAACAGCTGATCAGCATGCGGTTGAATGAGTGTGAATCAATCCCGGATTTCCTATAGGAGTTTGAAGGACTCCTTGGCGAGAGTTGCCAATTCAACTGGGACCTTGACGAAAACATGCAAGCCATGATCCTCCTCATGGCACTACCAGAGAGCTGGAGTCCAATGATCACCGTCATGGGTGGTTGGCAGGAGGATGACCTGACGTACACGGCAGTGTCCGAGTACGTGCGAAACGAGGGCATGCGCCACAACGGAAGTGAGGCTAACTTCTCAGCCTTTGCCGCTCACTACGCTGGCCGCGGGAGCAAAGGATCAACCTTTGGTCAGAAAGGCATAATCAGAAGCGGTGGAGGCGGAGGTAACAATGGTGGCAAGGCTCCCAAGCGACAGGGCAACTATCGCAACTGTGGCAAACCTGGGCACTGGGCGAGAGTGCAGGTCGCCAAAGAAGGAAGCCAGTGGAAGTAGTGGGAACAAAGGCAGCAAAAAGGGTGGCAAAGAAGCCACCAACATAATGGCACAGAGCATGCCTCCAGCGAAAGGAGCGGTGCTGGTCAGGCCAGGAGGAGCTTTCGGGCTCGACTCCGGCACCGATCATCACTTCAGCAATGACCAGGCTGGATTTGTCTCCATCGGTCTGACTGTTTGGCGGTTCAGATGTGCAAACGGTAGCGTCGTAAACGCAAAAAGGGCATGGGAGACAAGCTGGTGAGCATCAGCCTTAATGGTGCAGAGAAGGATCTACAGCTACGTGACGTGGTCTACATGCCCTCCTTTGCGGCAAACCTTCTGTCCGTGTCAAAAACAACGGACAACGACATGACGGTGGTGTTCACGCAGAAGAAGGCGGTCATCGCCCGAAACGAGGACATCAAGGTCCTCTACGCCAACAAAGATCTCGTGGCACAGGTTCCACGGGTTGACAGACTCTACATACTGCGGACAACGGCTGCAAAGAGCTCGGAAGACGAGGGGCATGGGGGTGTAGCGAATGCAGTGGTCTCGGCACCAATGCAGGAGAGCACACCAACAAGAACTGAAAAAGAATCCCTTGCCGCAAAGGACAAAGACGTTGATCTGTGGCATAGACGCTTTGGGCATGTTGCAAACAGCACGCTCCAAGTCATCCAACAACAACAGCTGGTCCGTGGCATGGATGGTTGCAAGAAGGATGCGGTTGGGTGTGACAGCATATGTGAACCTTGCATCCAAGGCTAGATCAAGCGAACGCGCTTGGAGCAAAGGTTGCCGCGCAGAATCAGCACTTGACCTGATTCACACCAACGTGTGCAAACCCTTTTGCACAGCATCAAACGGTGGTAGCAAGTATTTTCTGACCTTCATAGACAACCACAGCCGCAAGGTATGGATCGTCTTCCTCAAAACAAAGGGAGAGGTCAGAGAAACGCTGCATGCGTTTGTCGCCATGGTGGAGCGGCAGACCGGAAAGAAAGTCAAAGCGATTTGCAGCAACAAGAGCGGAGAGTACGAGGCATGCAAGGGCTGGTTGCGGCAACTTGGGATCAACCACCAGCCCACAACGCCTTACACGCCGTAGAGCAATGGTGTTGCCGAACGGATGATTCAGATCATCCTCGGCATGGTGCTTAGCATGCTCTTTGATGCAAAGCTTCCACCGCGGTTCAGGGTGGAAGCGGCAAGAACGGCATGCTATCTTGTCAACCTGACTTCTGCGGCTACTCTGGACAGGCGCGAAAGAAAAAGGGCAAGCAACAGATGATGCCACAAGAAGTTTGGTCAGGGAAGAAGCCAGACGCATCACACTTGAAAGTATTTTGCTACACCGCATGGGCAAAGGTCCAGGCGGGTGAGGGTGCCGACAAGCTGGATGCAAGAGCACGAAAGTGCGTTATGGTGGGCTATGAGACGGCCCACAAGACTTACCGCTTGAGGGACATGGCAGGAAGAAGACTCATCACCAGCTAGGACGTAACCTTTGATGAAAGGAAACCAGGCAAGGGAGAGATGCTTGATTCCACGCAAGCCCCAAAACAGGGAGAGTGGTTGGTGCTGCTGGAGTCACGAGATCAAGCTCCTGAAAACTGGCAAGTGGTGCTAGTACAGCAGGCCGTAAAGAATAGCGGTGTGGTAGGGAGAGCGGCTGCGCAAGCTAACGCAGCGGCAAGCTCCGACACAGAGTCGGAGACGTTCGAGGCCTCTGAGACCAGCTCGGAGGCCAGTGGCTCTTCAAAAGAGGAAAACTAGACTCCAGGGCAGCCAACAGCACAGGAGCACCTGTAATGCAATGTCGGAGCACATGACAAAGAAAACAAACTCCAAAATACGACGCTGACACCGGAAGCTGGACTGGGTTGAGCTGGTCCTGTTTGGCTCAGGGAGAGCCACTCACCGTGGCTGAGGCGCTGGCAAGGCCCGATGCGGCCAAGTGGAAGGAGGCGGTGAACAGTGAGCTCGTGACCATCGAAGAAAATGGCACATGGGTGCTGGTGGACAGACCCGCTAACGCTCACGTGGTGGGCTCAAAATGGGTACTCAGGTTGAAGCGGAAGCAAGATGACAACATCAACAAGTACAAGGCAAGGGTCGTGGCAAAAGGATTATCACAGCACGCAAGGTCCGAGTACAATGAGACATTCGCACTGGTTGTCACGTTTGCCTCAATCAGGTCCCTCCTTGCTGTTGCTACTGCCAAAGACATTCAGATCCACCAGATGGATGTGAAGACAACCTTCATTTATGGGAAGCTCGACAAGGAGGTGGTAATGGAGGTACCGGAAGTTGTCAAAGCACCCGAGGGTAAGGTGTGCAAGCAGCTGAAGGTATTCTATGGGCTGAAACAGGCCCCACGGATCTGGTACAAGGAGATGGACAGCTTCATGGCTGAGATGAAGGACATGGGACCTCTTGAGTACTACCTTGGGATTGCTGTTCATCGCAACCGCAAAGCAAGCACCATCAAGCTCAACCAGACGAAGTACATAATGGACGTCTTGAAGCGCTACAACATGGAGGACTGTAAGCCCGTCAGCAACCCCATGCCCTCTGACTGCAAGATCTCCTCCTCCATATCACCGAGCAACGAGGCAGACTCGCGGGAGATGCAAAACATTTTAAACCAGTCCGCCGTTGGGAGCCTCATGTATGCAATGGTGGGAACGCGACCTGACATTGCTTATGTAGTGGGTCAGGTGAGCAGGTTTGTGGCCAACCTTGGGCCAAAACATTGGAAAGTCGTGGAGCGGATTCTTCGCTACCTAAAAAAGACTCGGCACGTCGGACTTCGGTTTGGAGGTCTAGAAGGATCAGACTTGCTGCAACTGACATGCTACACCGACGCCGACTGGGGAGGACGGATTGATGACAGGAATCTACCTCAGGGTTTGTTTGTCTTCTCAACGATGGTGCGGTCTTGTAGGCAAGCAAGAAGCAGGACCGTGTCTCGCTTTCTACTATTGAGGCGGAGTACATTGCACTCTCCAAAGTGTGCAAGGAAACACACTGGCTTCGCAATTTCCTTGATGAGATCAAAGCACCACAAGACGAAGCGACCATCATCTGCATCGACAACCAAAGTGCCATCGCTATGGCAAAGGATGACATGATCTCCCAGTGTACAAAGCACATTGATATCCGCTACCACTACTCACGTGACCTTGTCGCCAAGGGTGTCATGGAACTGGAGGAAACCGCAACCAAGAGAATGCTTACAAAATTCTTGACAAAGCTGCTAGAGAACGACTTGCATGTTCCAGGTGCTCGAGAAGTAGGCATGGTGGATGCAAGAGATGAGAACTAAAGACCAAGAAAATTGACATTCACAAACACAACCTACAGCTACACGTTCATGCGAAAGAAAACTACCACAACAGGTGGCCTATTGTGCAAGGGAGAGATTGTTATTCTCCTATGACCCATAGCTGTTGCTATGGCTTGACGGACAGGTTGGACATGCACTCCTCCCTTGGAGTAAGTCCCCCAAACCTTGTTCGTGGTGCATGTCCAAGCGAGACACCACAAGTGTAGCGCAACAGATAGCAAGTTGGACTTAGGGACAACAGGTCGTGCGATCGAGCCTTGATGTGCGCAGGAGGTTCTTGACCTTGCTACACAGGGGGAAGTTTCTTAGACATTTCTCCATGCATGAGAAGAGTGCACCACTTGGCGGTCAGAGGATGCGCCAATTGGCAGACTGGTGAGGTGGTGTGGAGTGACCACCCCAAAAGTGCCACTACCCACACACCTTAGAAGCCAGGCCTAGGACTATATGTACCAGGCTCATTCCTCATTCTAATTACACAATCTTCCCTTAGATGCTGCTCACAGAGTTGTCCAACTAAGGAAAAGTATAAAGAAGACACTGGTTGGTCTAAGCCCCAGGAGTTAGTTTTTGACTAGCACCTCGCACGAAAGTGACCAAGTGGTAAGTGGACACAGTTGCTAGCAAGTGATTGCCTAGGAACTGCTCAGTGTGGAACCGTGATCCTGAGGCTAATATCTTCTCCTACCTAAAATACTAGGAGCGGACGGCAAGTGCTATTGTGTCGGCCCTGTTTTCTAGTCCGTTTGCTTCAGGCCGGTTGACAGGGGGTGACCGGGACGGTCACCTCTCACTCGTAGCGGGCTAAGGACATCCTCCATCACCTAGGCACCTCTGCTCCACCCCCTTTGGCCGTGCTCCTGACCATCAACCACGATGCCACCAATGCGTATGCTGACATCTTTCTCCACTATACCCATGACGTCCTCTCCACCATGGTGGCCCACGGCACCCTCATGCCCTAGGCATACGATCTTTTCCTTAGGATTGGGGAAGCACGTCTAGAGTCACGCATCCAGTGCACAGAGGCCCTTGCCTCCCCTGTCATCGCATCCGTAGTCGTCACTTCCCCCGCAACAGCTACATCCACCAAGTCCTTGTCGTCAGGGAAGAAGAGGCCTAAAGTCAAGAAGAGCAAGGGACAGCAACACTGGCTTCAACAGCCGGCCGGGTCCAGTGGTGGTGGCTTGGTCTGTTGGCTCTAGTGGGTGTGGAGGCACCTTGAAGGATGCCTAGCTCTCAGTGGTTCACGCTACCAAGGTTTGGGCAGCCAATGGACACGAATGGTGAAGAGTATGGAGCACAAAGATCACGGATGTGAGTGGGCAGAACTCGTCGCATTCAGTGGATCTGAATCAAAACACGATTTTGTTGCTTTGCATAGTGATTTTACATCAGATTCTTATACCCTGTAATTTAAGATTGCCAACGTATCCAAGCACGCCTAAATCGGAGCAGTAGAGCCCCTGCAACGGCCGTCGAAGGAACCCTTGGTGGAGCCGAGCCGCCCATCATACCCACGAACAGGAGTGACGGGAGGCGCTTCGACGGTGGCCTGTCGAAGCGCCCTTCCTGTCATCCCAACATAGGGAGGGGCTTGCCTTGGTCCACGGGACCATCCACATTCATTCCTTCATGGCCCATCTGCCTTTGGAGCACATTGGAGAAGAACTCCGATCACTGGCGGTGGATTATCCCGCCACCTATGGCGGGTACCAGATTCCACACGCCCAACACCCGATTTTTGGGCTAGGCTAACTTTCTGAATACTCACTCAAATTGAGCAATTCAAAGCTCAATCCTGCATGGCAAAGTCCAAAGAATCCAAATCTAAAGTCAGATCAGGGTCCTTGGTTTGACCATTCCTCAGTGGTCGAACCAGAGAGTACGATCATCGGCACTCATGGCAAGGGGCACACCATGTCAACAATCTCCCCCTTGCATCGCAGCCTTGATGCCCTGTCTTTGGAACCTGTAGCATTTTTAAACCTCACAGCAAAGACCGAGCTCCTTCCAGCTTGTGGTGTGCCTGTCCTTGGGCTGTGCCTTGGTCATGGCGTCGGCGAGCATGCGCTTAGTGCCACAATGCACAATAGCCGCATCTCACTTCACCACCAAGTCCCACGCGTAGTGATGCCCAATCTTGATGTGCTTGGTCCTCTTGTGCAGCACCGGGTTCTGCGTCAGGCTGATGGAACTCATGTTGTCAACGTTGAGCACCGTTGGCTCCCTTTGCGGCACGCTGATCTTCTTCACCAGCCGACGTAGCCACACTGCCTCCTTTGCGGCTTCCGCGAGTACGATGTACTCCGCTTCACTACTGGACAGTGTAACACGGTCCTGCTTCCTGCTTGCCCATGAAACTGCTGTACCACCAAGCACAAACACGTATCCCGACATTGATTTTCTCTCATCCACATCACCAGCCAAGTCGGCATCCGAGTAGTCGACCAACTCGAGGGAGTCGTCACGTGCTCCCCCTCCAAACACGGGTCGTGACTGTTTTGTCGCTTTGAGATAGCGGAGGATCCGCTTCAGCGCTTGCCAACACATCGGCCAGGGGTCAGCAACATAGCGGCTCACTTGGCCGTCCGCGAAGGCCAGGTCGGGCCGCATCGCGACCATGGGGTACATGATGCTCCCCACTGCGGAGTGGTATGGCACACCTGCCATCTCCTCCTTCTCCTCATTCGTACTCGGCCCCATGCTTTAGCTTAGCTCACATGTGGTGGTCATGGGTGTACCAATGGGGTTGCACTCCTCTATGTTGTAGTGGCAGGGCACCTCTTACACGTACTTTGCCTGCCCCATCTCCATCGTGCGTGCCTTGCGGTCCCTCTTGATGCCGGCGCCCAGGTAGTACTTGAGCTTGCCCATGTCGGTCATTTTGAACCGACCGCCCAGCTGCCGCTTCATGTTCACCAACTCCTATATGTCCGATGACACGAGGATGAGGTCATCCACGTAGAGGACCACGATCTGGTACAAACCCGGCTGCTTTTGCATGTACACGCTTTGATCCACTTCGTAGCTCTTGAAGCCAAGCTCGGCCATGAAGCCATCCATTTTCAGGTACCACATGAGTGGCCCTTACTTCAGTCCGTAGAGCGCCTTGCGAAGCCAGTACACGTTCCCTGGCGGCACGTCCACCCCTTCCGGCACCTCCATGAGGACCTCCTTGTCCAGGTCGTCGTTAAGAAACGCGGTTTTCATGTCCATTTGGTGGACTTCGTAGTCAGGCGCCGCCGCCACCGAGAGGATGGAACGGATGGAGGCGAACTTCGCCACCGGTGCAAAGGTTTCTTCGTAGTGTTCACCCCTCCGTTGGGCATACCCTTTTGCCACCAGCCACACCTTGTACCGCTCCACCTTCCCCTCCTTGGTGAGCTTCTACTTGAAGATCCACTTGGAGCCGATGATTTTTGTACCCTCCGGCCTGTCAATCAGCTGTCAAGTGCCGTTCTCTTCGTGGGAGGCAAGTTCAGATTTTATGGCTCCCTCCCACTCAGCCCCATCCTTGTGCTGCAATACCTCCTTGATGGTCTTGGGCTCCTCTTGCGCAAAGGGCGCTCGAGCGAATCCAGTCCAGGTGCCCTGTGCGGCATCGTACTGTTTTGCCGTCCTTCTTGTGCGTCTGCTTCTCCGTGGCTGCTGCTGTTGAGGCTGCTACTACTGTTGCCGCTACTTCTGTTGCTGCTACTGTCCTCTCACAAAGCCACTCGCACCGCTGGCTTGCTCCCCCTCTTTCAAGGACCGCGGGGAAGCAAGCTCACTCCCCACCTCCTCGTTCAGCTCCACTACTGCCATTGCTTCGAACTCAATGTCCGACTCGGCTGAATGCAAATCAGCCGCTCCCCCATCCCCTGGATGGTTATCGCTGGTTGGAGCCACTTGGATGTCACCCTCTTTTGCGTCCTCCGGCGTCTCCCCCTGGAGGAGTGGAAGCCACTCCCCACGCTTGGAGAGACCCACGTGCTTGTCCGTCCAACGGCTGTCCTCGTCGAACGTGACGTCGTGATTCTTCACGATCTGCTACCTCCGCGGGTCGAAGAGCCGGTACATCTTGCTCTCGCTCTCGTACCCGACGAAGATGCACCGGTGAGTCCGCGGGTCCAGCTTGCCCTGCCCCTCCCGTGCCTGCACAACAGCATGTGTAACGCGACCAAACGTGTGGAGGTGTGCCACAGTTGGCTTCCTCCCACTCCACACTTCTTGTGCCATCTTCCACACCTTGGATTCCGCGTCTTTTAGCGACTTTGTCTGCGTAAGGTTCATGATGTACGCCGATGTCCGTGCCGTCTCGCCCCAGTACCGCTGCGCGAGGCCAGCATCGCTCAACATGGACCGGACCATGTTGAGGATGGTGCGGTTCGCTCTCTCGGCAACGCCGTTGTGCTACAAAGAGTGTGGCGTAGTTTTTTTGCCACGCCATCCCCTTGCTCTTCATCCATGTTGAGCAGCCCTTGTACTCGCCACCGTTGTCGCTCTGGAATGCCTTCATCTTCAAGCCTGTTTGTCGCTCCACTGCTGCCACAAACTCCTGCATACAAGTCAGGACATCACTCTTCCTCTTGATGATGTAGAAGTAGAGCTTGCGGCTATGGTCGTCTATGAAGGTGACGAAGTAGCGAGCGCCCCCGATGGAGCTCTTGAATGGTTGACACATGTCAGTGTGGACCACCTCCAGCTTCGCCGATGCACGCGTCCCTTTGCCATCAAACGGCTGCTGTGTCGCCTTTCCCACCACACATGGCTCGCACACGGCATTCTTGGCTGCATCAAGGCCCTTGACGTCAAGACCCCGCACCACTTCCTTCTTTTCCATGTCCTTCACAGTTGAGGGAGCGATGTGACATAGGCAGCGGTGCCACAGGTCCAGATTTCCTTCATCCTTTGTCATGACGTTGACGACGTCAGTCCTCGCCGCATCGGCAAGAACCTTGATACGAAGAAGTTATAGGTCCTCCTCCCTCTTGCCATGTGCAATCACCTCGTCATCCCCCTCCTTCCAGATG
This sequence comes from Penium margaritaceum, assembly GCA_023375785.1. NCBI lineage: Eukaryota > Viridiplantae > Streptophyta > Zygnematophyceae > Desmidiales > Peniaceae > Penium > Penium margaritaceum. The sequence goes on from SZWC01002265.1 coordinate 60,821, forward strand.
ATGGCCTTCTTGTTGAAGAGTACCTCAAGCTCCTTGTCGGTAAGGCGGTTCACTAACAGCAGGTTTGCCCCAAAGTTTGGCATGTGGAGCACGTCGTAGATTGTGCACGGAATGACATTCCCGTTCACTACCGACTCAATGCGAATATTGCCTTCGCCCGCGGCCAACTCTGTTTTGCCATTGGCCACTGTCATGCGCCGCTCCGTGGCGCCGTAGCTGACGAACGCCGCCCGGTTGCATTGTGTGTGGTGGCCTGATCCGGCGTCGATCACCGTGACTTTCGCATCTGTCAAGTCGGTAAATTCCCTGGCCATCATGGCTTGGGTATCCTTCTTCCCGCCCTTCCCGGGCTGGTCCGACTTCTTGTTGGGACAGTTGCGTGCATAGTGGCCCTCTTTGCCACACTTGTAGCACTCCCCCTTGTTGTCACCTTTCTTGGTGTCCTGCTTCACACCCTTCCCCTTCTTGCCTCCCCTCCACCTTAGGGGCGGACGGCATAGGTGGAACTTGTCATTGCCCCGCTCTCTCTCCCACCACGCCGCATCCATTCGTTGCGGACGTACTCAGCCACCTTCGGGTACTTCAGCTCATCGGCGGACCAGCCGCCTACGACGGTGATCATCGGACTCCAACTGTTTGGCAAGGCCAGAAGGAGGATCATAGCTTGCAGCTAAGGGTTGACCTTCCATCCGGTGGCTATGCACTTGGTAGTAAGGGACTCTGCTACAGGATCTCCATGATGTAGTCACCTTCATTAGCTCGGAGGGTGACGAGTCTCTTGAAGAAGAAGAGCTGGTTAGTGAGGTTGGTGGACTTGTAGATGCTGGAGAAATTTTCCACGCCTCTGCGGCCTTCGTGCATCCTTGAATCAGTTCGCGCTGCGGGAGAGCAAGCGCTAACACCAATAATGCAAGCTCCTTCTTTTTGCGCTTCTTGTACTTGTCCACTTCCTCCCGCGTCGCGGTATCTGGGGGCACAATCTCTTCACCGTTGACCAGCTCAAGCAGGCCCTTGTCATTGAGATAGACCTCAAACTGCCACCTCCACAAGGGGAAGCCGTTTCCATCAAACTTGCAGACGGCGCCGATGCTCTCTTGCTCCGTCGTTACCATGGCGCATGGCGGTAGCGTGAAACCTGAAGAGCTACGGTCCGTCTAGGCACGTGGGTCCATAACTCTTTGTTGGCTCTAGTGCATGTGGAGGCACCCTCAAGGATGCCTATCTCTCAGTGGTTCATGCTACCAAGGTTTGGACAACCAATGGAAACCAATGGTGAAGAGTGTGGGGCAGAAGGATCACAGATGTGAGTGGGCAGAAGTCGTTGTATTCAGTAGATCTGAGTCAAAACACGTTTTGTTACTTAGCATAGTGATTTTACATCAGATTCGTATAGCCTGTGATCTAAGCTTTCCAATGCATCCAAGCACACCCAAATCGGAGCAGTAGAGTCACTACTAGGGCCATCAAAGTAACCCTTGGTGGAGCTGAGCCGCTCACCATACCCACAAACGGGAGTGATGGGAGGCGCTTCGACGGTGGTCTGTCGAAGCGCCTTCCCCATCATCCCAACGTGGGGAGGGGCGCGCCTTGGTCCAAGGGACTATCCACATTCATTTCTTCATGGCCCATGTGCCTTTGGAGCCCATTGGAGACGAACTAGGATCACTGGCGGTGGATTATCCCGCCACCTATGGCGGGTACCAGATTCCACACGCCCAACACCCGATTTTTGGGCTAGGCTAACTTTCTGAATACTCATTCAAATCGAGTGATTCAAAGCTCGATCCTGCATGGAAAAATCCAAAGAATGAAAATCTAAAGTCAGATCAGGATCCTTGGTTCGACCATNGAACTAGGATCACTGGCGGTGGATTATCCCGCCACCTATGGCGGGTACCAGATTCCACACGCCCAACACCCGATTTTTGGGCTAGGCTAACTTTCTGAATACTCATTCAAATCGAGTGATTCAAAGCTCGATCCTGCATGGAAAAATCCAAAGAATGAAAATCTAAAGTCAGATCAGGATCCTTGGTTCGACCATTCCTTAGTGGTCGAACCAGGGAGTACGATCAATGGCACTCATGGCAAAGGGTACTCCATGTCAACATGGTTTGCCACAGTCGTGGTCAGCCAGGACACGTATGGTGTACGTACCTGCTACTGACAGACCAGGCACTTGTCATCGCTACCATGCATTGCCAGCATGAGCGCCATCTCGCGTCTGCCACCATAGCTATCGTCGGCCATGATCCCTCCACCCCATCCAGCAATTATACTCCTCTCAAAGCCACAGCGGTCTTGTCTTCGCCAGCTCCACAGCAAAATCATCCGCGGCCGTCGGCGCCATCGTTTCCATCACCAGTGCAGTCCTCCTATCCGGGCTCCAGTGCTGCCACACCATACTCAGTCTACACTCTCAGACTGTCCACTCGTGAGCATCAACTGGAGCATTTCATCGCGATCTAGCTTGGCCTGCCTCGCCCTCCCCCCCAGGGAAGTGCGAGTTGTGTCACCTCCTGCCCATTTCCTCTACCATGCATGACTGAGACAAATCTACAGTGGTGCCCTGCCTCCTCGTTAGTTTCATCGTCTCCCGTGCTCTCTTCTGCCCCTTTCTATGACGACGTCGTATGGCTTGAGGATTGGCAGTCACGGTTCGAGCCGCCGTCCACCACCTCCACATCTCTTGCATGCTACCATGTGGCTGTTAGTGATCTAGTGACTCTTGTCCAGGACCCTGCCGAGACTTGGATCATCGAATCTGGGACTACATATCACATGACGGCCTCTTGCAAGGCCTTCACTATGCTTGGTCGTGTTGGCAATGTGTCCGGTGTCTGGACAAACTCTGGACAGGTATTGCTTGTCCGTGACGTTGGCGTTGTTTGTTTCCGTGGTCCTGCCGGTGATTTTTTTGTGACCAATGTCCTCTTCGTCCCAAGTCTTGAGCTCAGTCTCCTGTCCGTCACCATAGTGGCAGCCCCATCTGAGTCTGCTGGTCCCTTAGGGCCGGCAGTTCTTGTCATGTCCGCTAGCCCCTCCGCGTCGGCAGCCCCATCCGAGTCTGCTGGTCCCTCCGGGAAAGCAACCTGAGTCATGTTCGCTGGTCTCTCAACGCTGGAACCCCGTCCGCGTCTGCTAGTCCTTCCGGGTCGGCATACTCGTGTGCGTCCACTGGCCCCTCTAGGTTGGCAGCCCCGGTCGTGTCCGCTGGCCCCTCCGAGCCGGCGGCCCCTGTCATGTCCGTCAGCCCCATCACCTTCCACTGGTCCCTTTGCATCGGCAGCTCTGCCCGCGTCCACTGGTCCCTCTAGGCAAGTTACCCCGTCCGCCTCCACCAGCACCTCGCACTCAACACCATCTCCTGCCCTACCATGCTACACACGTAGCCCAGGCGGTAGCCTCTGACCCAGGCCGTTAGTGAGTGCACACACCGCCATATTGCGCCCTGGGATGCCTCGGCCCCTCATGGCCCCACGTGTCTCTTCCACTCTTATGATAGTGAGTGGGGACCCAGACACCAAGGCCCTCGGCCTAACCACTTCGGCCATCATTGCAGACCTCCACCCTGGCTCTGCACTGAACTACGTCATGCTCCATCACAAGCATCGGCATGCCGTCACGGCGGCATTTACGCGCATCCCATGTTGTGCTCGAGATGCACACACCCTTCCTCTCCACTCCACGCCACGCTCGGAGGACCTTACCACCCTACGCGAGGCTCAAGCCTCCCTCAAAGCTACACACTGGGATGTTGCCTGTTCCGACAAACCTGCTGCTATGCGGCAGTACCACGTGTACAACCTCGTCAATCTCCCTTCAAGCCGGAAGGCCATCGGTGCCAAATGGGTCTTCCGGCGCAAATGTAAGCCAGATGGGTCCTTGGACAAGTATAAGGCCCGCCTCACAGCCAAGGGGTTTGCTCAGGTTCTTGGGGTTAATCATGACCATATCTTTTCCCCAGTCGACGGATTCTCCACTAGCCGAGCGTTGTTCAGCCTGGTTGCCCAGCACAGGTGGGAGCTGCATGAGATGGACATAAGCAACACTTTCCTTCATGACTTGCTGGAGGGAGAGGAGCTGTACATGGTGCAGCCTCCAGGCTTCGACGATGGCACTGGGAAGGTCTGGTGGCTACAGAAGGCTCTCTATGGCCTAAAGCAGTCACCTTGGTGCTGGGACTAAGACATTAATCACACGCTCCTCCTCGACAGCCTCCTACGTAGCACTCCTAACCCCACACTGTTCATTAGCCCACGAGGCCAGACCTTTGCCGCTACCCTGGTCTACCTCGAGGATCTCCTCATTGCGTCTCCAAACATGACTGCAATCCAGCATGTCAAGGACCTACTACACAATTCCTACCAGATGAAGGATCTCGGTTCTACCCAAGTTTTCCTAGGCATGGAGCTCGAGCATGATCCCTCTACATATCCAACAGGCTGCCTATGTACATACTCTATCCACGTGCTTCACGGAGGACCTACCCCTTGTGCCTCGTGCGTCCTCACCTATGTCACCAGATGGCCAAGTGAAGCTGAAGACCTCTGACCCAGCCGTTGTGAGGGAGTCAGTTCTCGTGACCACGTATCTATGAGTAATGGAGTCATTGATGCTCCTGGCGACAACGACACACCGAGATATTGTGTTTGCCATCAACCTCGTGGCTGAGTTCTCTCAAGAGTTGCGTCACCTCCACTATGAGGCCGCAATCTGAGTGTTGCGCTATGTTGTCTCGACTCCACAGCGAGGTCTCATGTTCCACCAACAGTCGTCTGTGGTTGCCATGGACTACACCGACAGTGAGTGGCCTGGCAGTCCGAATGTCAAGAGCCGCACAGGCTGGATCTTTCTAGTTGGCGGCACGGCTGTGTCCTGGCGCAGTGGCAAGTAGGGGTGCATGACACGTAGGAAAGGTTGATTACGTGGCCCTTGGCTGAGGCGCATGTGAGAGCATGTGATTGCGTTATCTTTGATCTCAGTTGCTTCAGTCAGGCGCATCCATCATGTTGTATTATGACAATGAGAGTGCCATGGGCATCGCCGACAATGATGGTGTGCCTCACACACACGCACAAAGTACATCAATGTTGAATATCACTATGTGCGCTCGTTGTTTCATGACGGCAGCGTCGGCATTGTGTGGGTTGAGACATCACGGCAGCTGGCTGATTGCTTGACCAAGGCACTAAAGCTTGACTTGTTCCGGAAGGATGTGAGCTCGGTCGGTGTGCGTCCGGGAGTTGCACTCTTTGTTTTGCCTGCGTCTCTCCTTGCCCTAGGGAGTCTGTTTCTTGCATGTGTCACTGTCCGTCCATGTGTACTACGCCTGTGAGTCATGGGGGAGTGTTAGTTTTTGTTCACATGTCTCATTGTGCTCTGTTGTGTCCTCTCCGCTTGTGTACATTAGCGTGCAGATGACTAACGTCGAGAATCGACGCCGCTTGAGTGTCGTCCAGTGGAGCCGACGCACGTTGAGGACTACATGCAGTTTGTTGGAGCCTCCTCCCTCCGACGATGTGCACAGCCCCATCGGCAGGCCTCCTCGACGAACGAACTACCAGCGGTCACTCCCACTACGGATGCTACCTGCATGCATCCAGTACTGGATCTAACTGTACCATTGCGTCTGCCTTGTCCTGCTCTGCTTAGGATCCAAATCTTATACTAGGATGGCACTATTGTCACCAGGGACTAGTGTAGGCACGGCCTGGATTTGGGAAGCCATAACTCCTCACTGCTGTTTTTCTGGCTGATTTTGACCGCACGACTATGTTTGCAGTGACAATTTTATGGTATGGTCCAGTTTTAACGCAAAACGGATGATGCCCGGGTTTGGGACTGTCAGCCGCCTAGCAGGGCTCACCAAGAAAATCTGCCAGCCTGAAAATAGAACTATTTTCTGATTGGCTGGTGAACTGAGTAACAAGCAATACAGAGCTGGAAAAGGCTAGTTCTTGGAGGGGTCTCGCATTGTGTCTCATTCTTCATTCCTAATCAGTTACTTGCAATTTTCAGCTACTTTCTGGCGCTAACACAGGCACGCAGATTCCTGAGTAACTAACCCAAAGTACTCAGACTAAGACTTTGGAGCTGCAGATTTAGGGGACAGCAAACTAAGCAACGAGCGAGGAAGCACACACGCTGTATCAACAATGCTGCTACCCAAATTTTTTTCCTAGATATTCTAGGGGTGTGTATGTGTGTGTGTGAATGTGTGTGTGTGTATGTGTGTGAGTGTGTGTTACTCTTTGTCTCACATCTCTCACTTGTACTCTGTTGTGTCCTCGCGCCTTGTGTACATCAGCATGCGGATGACTGACAACAAGACGCCACGTTGATGGAGTGTCCCTGGCAGAGCCGACACACAGTTTACTGGAGCCTCCTCCCTCCTTCCTGCTCAGCTCCATTGGCAGACCTCCTCGGCAGTCATACAGCCTACAGGCCCTATCACTGCATATGTTGTCTGCACATGTCTAGCATCATGTTTGACTGCGCTCCTGCGTTCGCAGTGCCATGTCATGCCTAGGATCCAAGTTTCATGATTTTCTGGCACTGTTGGTACCGCGGGCTAGTATAGACGCTGCATGGATTTAGGCAGTCATAACTCCTTACAACTATTTTTCTAGCCGATTCTGACCGCACGACTGTGTTTGTAGCTTGTGTAGTATGGTATGGTCCAGTTTTCAGGCAAAACGGTCGACGCCCGGGTTTTTGGCTGTCGGCCGTCTGCCAAGGCTCACTGAGAAAACCCTCCCTGCCAGAAAATAGGTCTATTTTCTGATTGGCTGGTTAGCCAAATAACAGGCTCTACATAGCTGGGTGGGAGCTAGAATTTATAGAGGTCTCCCATTCTTGCTCATTCTTGATTCGTAATGGGTCACGTCTAGTTTTTAGCTACTTTCTAGCGCTACCACTGGCGCGCTCATTTCTAAGCAGTAAGCCGAGAGTAATCAGACTTAGATCCTCGAGCGGCAAAGTGAGAGAGCAACAGACTAAGCAACAATCGTGGAAGACCGCACACTGCATCAACAATGCTACTACTCCAACTTGCACTCTAGCACAGTTTTGAGCTTGACATGAGAGCTAGAGAGTAGCAGCAGCAGCAGACGACTGGCGTACAGGTACGTCACTATGCCGGCGAACCCCCATACGCGCCAATGCAATGAAAATGCTGTTGGATTTTTTCCGTCAGCATTGACCCGCATAGTAGCAGTGCCAGATTTTTTCCCATGGCCACCGGGCCAGGGGAAATGCTACCGGATTTTTTCAGGCAGTACAGACCCCAACGCATGATGCGAGCAGGTGAGCGACAAGCTGTGTCACGCACCTGCTAGCAACGAGACACGTGACGACGTTATCCAGGTGTAGTGATTAACAACAACAGCAAGCAACAACAGCAGCAATACCACCAGCTTGTAGCAGCAACTTGCTGGAGCAACGAGCACTAGCAAGAGCAGCCAGTATCAGCTGTACACAACAGCAACAGTTGGAAGCACCAATAGCTGGCAACAGTAGAAGCCCTTAGCTGCAAGCAGTAGCAGCAGAGTAACAGCTCGCATCAACTACAACGGCAGCTCAAAGTAGCAGCAGAAGCAACAGAAAGCAGCAACAGCACGCAACTGCAGCAGCAGGAGTAACAACAATAGCGAGAAACAGGCACACGTAGCCGGTAGTAGCCACTAGCAGTACCTGTAGCAGCCGTCAGTGGTAGCAGTAGCTTCAGCTACTTGCAGCCCGCTGCTCGTGGCAAGTAGCAAGCTGCAAGTAGCCAGCTCACGTAGAGAGCTTGCTGCGTTGAGGCCGATGTAGGCTGATGATAGCTGATGTTTGCTACCGGTTTTAGGATGCAGATCCGTTGCTTACCCTTCCAGCCGATGATCACCTGCAGATAGAGAACATATCTACACCAACACACCCGGGGTCTTGCCACCAAGGGCAGAGCTTGACCAGGTTGGGACACAAGAGTCGTGCCTCCAAGGGCAGAGCTGACCAAGCCATTCGAGCTGATGAAGCCATTGGAGCTAATGGAGCAGATGGAGCTGGCGTGTGCACCTGGAGAGAGCGTACTAGAGTTGAGCGAAGCGTGCATTATAACTGGTCAGTATGGGCCCATAACCCTTTGTCAACCGGCCTGAGGCATACGGACTAGAAAACAGGACCAACACAATAGCACCTGCCGTCCGCTCCATGCATTTCAGCCAGGAGAAGATATCACCCTCAGGATCATGGTTCTACACTGAGCAGTTCCTAGGCAATCACTTACTAGTAACTGTGTTCTATTGACACTTGGTCACTTTCGCACGAGGTACTAGTCAAAGACTAAGTCTTGGGGCTTAGACCAACCAGTGTCTTCTTTATGCTATTCCTTAGTTGGGCAACTCTTTGAGGAGCATCTAAGGCCAGATTGTGTAATTAGAATGAGGAATGCGCCTGGTACATATAGTCCTAGGCGTGGCTTCTAAGGTGTGTGGGTAGTGGCACTTTTGGGGTGGTCACTCCACACCACCTCACCAGTCCGCCAATTGGCGCATCCACTGACCGCCAAGTAGAGAACTCTTCTCATGCATGGAGAAATGTCTAAGAAGCTTCCCCTAGTGTAGGAAGGTCAAAAACCTCCTGCGCACATCAAGGCTCGATCGTACGACCTGTTGTCCCTATGTCCAACATGCTATCCGTTGCGCTGCACTTGTGGTGTCTCGCTTGGACTTGCACCACAAACAAGGTTTGGGGGACTTACTCCAAGGGAGCAGTGCATGCCGAACCTGTCCATCAAGCCATAGTAGTGGCCATAGGGCATAAAAGAACAACACCCCCATGTGGAGGAAGTTGAACTCCCGGAGCAGACGGGCAGTCTTAGCCCCGCTGGATAGGCAATGGGGACGGGTGAGAAAATGCCATGCGGTTGAAGGGTCTGGTGTCCTATCAGTGGTGAAGTCGTGAAGGAAGGGCTTTATGGCTAGCCATGATGCCGGAGGAGCATTTGGGACGAGGGCGTGTACTCCGCAACCAGCATCATACATCTGGGTGGAGTCCTACGGAAGAGTATATTAGGCCCAGAGGTCCTCACCCTATCCCTAGATGTGAAAGCTAAGCTCCCATGTGCAGAACTGTTCACCGGCTTGAAGCAACAAGGTGAGGTCTTAAAGTCCTTTTGCCTGCGGCCAGCATCAAGAGTGTGGCCAAGGACTGAGGAAACTATCTATTGTTGGCGCTAGGTCTACTACTACACCAAGTAATGGGTGGTAGTAGACACAGTGGTGCTGGCATGCCCAAGAAGAAGGAAGGGCGGTGAGGCATTGGTGTGTGTATGTGATGCCAGCAGCTGGAGTGCTAGAAGCTGCTACGTTAATGCACTAAGCTATTGCTGAATTGCGGCTAGTGGATCTGAGGAGCCAGTGACAAAACCCGTAGATTGCTATTGTTGCTGTTGATACTGCTAATACTACTCCTACTCGTCCTGCTGCTGCTCCTACTGGTGCTGTTGTTGTTGCTGTCGCTACTAGAACTGCTGCAGAAAAGAGGGGCTAGGGGTCCCCCCAAAAAAGGAGGACCTCTTCCCACTGGGGCTGTTAGACATAGTGTTTTGTTAGCCCTCCTTGTTCCATTTTTGTTTTTGTTTTTTTGGTTTTATGTAGCTAATACTAGCAATGACGTCAACAGTGGTGTCAACCTAGGATGGTTGACGTCAACAGATACTACTCTGTTATGTATAGAGTTGCTGTTGTAGATTATTTTTTGGTGATGTCTATAGACACGTCAGCTAAGAATTGCTGACATCAGCAATGGTTGTTGATGGAGCCACTGCTGTGTGAGCCGTAGGATGGTTGTTACTGTTGCTGTAGCTGTTGCTACTTCTGTCGCTACTGCTGTTGCTGCAAGTCTGATGCTGTAGCTACTGTTGCTACTATTGTTATTGTTCTAGCTTTTGTTATGGTAGCGACTTTTGCTACTTTTGTAGTTGTTGCTATTCTTGTTGCCATTATTGCCGTTGCTGCTGCTAACGTTGCTACTGCAGTAGCTACTGCTGCTGCGTTGAGCTACTGCATACTAGTGCGGCTGTTGTGGCTGTTGCACTGGCTGTGGTGGTAGCTTCGGCCGCTGTAGAGCCACCTGTGGGGTGGGCGAATTTTTTTTCCTTATCCTAGTTGTCAGAATGAGCTCATTTTAAACCAAGTCCCCTTGGACTAAAATGGAAAGTATAGCCAGAAATTACTACCTAGGACAACTCCTTGTGGCTTAGACTTTGTAGAGTTGGTCTCTGGAGGGAGAGGTCGCTGGGTCAAATCCCAGTCCGGTGACTAATTTCCTTTGTGACCAAAACTGGGACAAGAAGGTTCTAAGAGACATCCATGAACATTCCAATGTCCACCGTAGTGGTTGGTGCCACTGGCGGTCAAAGGGAGTGCCAGGTAGGCAGGGGGGATGATGCAATCCAGATATCCCCGAAAGTGGTTCGTCGAAGGAGCCACTGCACGCCTAGGATAGACGCTGGCTCTAGGACTATAAGAACCTGTCACTTGCCTGTCATTGAGTACAGTTCTTACCTTTGCTACTCCTAATAGATTTGTCCACCACAAGCGGAGACTATAGAAGCAATGGTTGGTCGAAGCCCCATGAGCTAGCTCCTCCCGCAAAAGTGACCAGGTGCTAAAGATGCAATGCAAGGAAGTGATTCCTATGAACTGCTAAGTATGGAACCTTGACTCTTTGGGTGATATCATCTCTTGGTTGCAATACCAAGAGCGGTCGGCGGGAAGCAATGTGTCAAAACCCGTTTTCTAAACCGTCGCCTCATGTTGGTTGACAAGTTGATCACTCACCTCAGAACTGGCGGATGGTGCCAATGAAGAATGGTGCTGGAGGGAGAGGGGTTGTATATGTTGGATCTGGAGGAGAGAGGGAGCCTTGGAGTCCAAAACAATTGGGACTGAAAGGTCATCAGTTGTGCAAGAGAATGGTTGTTGAATCACTCAAAATCATGGACTACATATATGACTAGAGCTTGGGCAAGTAAGCCCTATCACAAGCCACACCTTTTAGCCATGGAGGCTAAAGCTCACACACTACAGTCCATAATCTCACACAAGAGAGGAAATCAGCCTAGCAATTAGGCTGACCACTCACACACGACCTAGAGAGCTAGAAAATTCTCTCATGGCACACTCCTAGTGGTCACATAACCCACAATCCCATGGAGAATTGCCATGTGTCCATGGCTAGGACAGAAGGATCACACCTCACTTAAAGAGTATCCTCTGACAAGGAAACCCAAGAATCTAGGACCTTTTTTGATATTTCTCCCATCAGGTCATGACCCTAGACCTCTTGCCTTTTCTTTTCTCAGACTAATGCATGGAGCCATCGTCCATGGTCATCCAAGCATTGGCGGTCGATGACCCCGAAAACTTCGAAAAATCATATATCTCAATCCGACCGTTGGATCGTCCTGAAACTTGGAGTGCAGACATTTTTCAACCTGATCTTTCCAATGGTGAAGTCAGATTGACGATCGAAACAGGCATATGGTACTTTGCTGGAACTTGCTCTTGTGGACCTGAAACTGAGCCGGATGGCTCCTTTCCCAACTATCTCCCACTTTGTGGTAGTCAGAGTGGGCTAAGTCCACATGTCCTCATGCAAAACAGGTGCTTCTCACTGGCTTGGTGGAGAACTCAGCGACCTGCTTGTTGGTTGGAGTAAACTCCAGCTTGATAGGACCCTCCTCCACCATTTGCCTGATGAAGTGATATGCGATGTCAATGTGCTTGGTGTGTGCATGGTGCTCGGGATTCTTGGCGAGTGCGATTGTGCTCTAGTTGTCAATGCGCACAAGAACTGGAACTGTTGCATTCCCACTCATCTCCGCCATGAGACGTTGAAGCCAAACGGCTTCCTTGGCTCCAAAGCTAAGAGAGACGTACTCAACTTCCGTGCTTGAGGTGGCCACGACCACCTGCCGCTTGCTGCACCAGCTGATAGCCCCACCATTCACGAGGAACACATGTCGAGAGATGGACTTGCGGTCCTCAAGGTTTGCAGCCCAATCCACATTTGTATAGCCAATGATGTTGTTCTTGTTGCCGTTGTAGGTGATGCCGATGTTGATGCTTCCAGCAAGGCAGCGGAAGATCCGCTTTATTGCCTTCTGGTGCTCAGGTCCGGGATTCGCCATGTGCTGGCTCACAACGCTCACAGCCTGTGCGAGGTCCGGCTTGGTTGCCACCATCAAGTACATGAGACTGCCGACGGCGCTCTGGTACTTCTGCCGCTCAGCTGCATCTACTTCTCCATTGGAGCTCACGAGGTATTGCCGCGTCTCCAGCGGTGTACCGATGGGTTTGGCCTCTGCCATGACAAACCGCTGCAAAACATCCTTGATGTAGCGGCTAAGCTGCTGCCGTGAGAGAGCGTGATTTGCGGTCACGCGTGATCTGGATACCGAGGAAGTATGATACCTCCCCGAGATGAGACATCTCAAAGTGCCCTTCCCTTGCCTCCTTGAACTCTTGCAGTGCAGACAAGCTATTAGAAAGGAGGAGCATGTCATCTACATACACAATGATGATGAGCACCTCATGACCATGCTGCCAGCGATAGACGCTGTGGTCACATCCGTTGCGCTGAAACCCCAAGCCCTGTAGCGTCGCATCCAATTTCTGGTTTCAAGTACGTGACGCTTGCTTGAGGCCGTATAGCGACTTTTGCAGCTTGCAAACCAGGTGCTCCAGGCCATCCATGAAGAATCCCTCCAGCTGCTCCACGTAGATTTCCTTCTCCAAGTCGCCGTTCAATAACGTTGTCATGACATCCATGTGGTAAATCTTGAAGTGCTAAGCTGTTGCATAAGAAAGCAGCATGCGCATGTATGCAAACTTTGGAACAGGAGCAAATGTTTTCGTGTAGTCGATGCCTTCCTGTTCCGAGTAGCCCTCGGCGACCAGCCTCACCTTGTACTTTTCGAGGTTGCCATCTGCACCCCTCTTCTTCTTGAATACCCACTTGCACTTGATTACGTTGGGTCCAGGTGGAGGCTCAGTCAACTCCCACGTACCGTTGTTGAGCTCCAACTGTATCTCCTGCTGCACAGCTTGCGTCCAATCGGCTGCATATGGTGGAGCCATGGCCTCCTTGTACGACGTTGGCTCATCAAAGTCTGCTACAACTGAGACGTTCATCTAGTCTGGTTTTTGGAGCATCTAGATATGCCCGCGCTCACCAAGCTTGTAGCGCACCCTGAGAGGGTACCTTTGACCTGGTACTGGAGCGTTAGCAGGCGGCGGGCGCGGTACGGTAGACACAACTGCTCTTGCTGATGGTGGTGCATCTTCTTCCTCTGCTTCTGCCGATGAGACCGCTATGCCTATTGCTTCAGTCATGGGAGAACAGAGTGAATCTCCCATTGTCACAATAGAGGAAGGTTCAGGAGACGCAGGGTTAGGGAGAATGTCTGCTCTCACTGCTTCATCAGCTGCTGGTTCTGCTACCTCTTTGCACCCTATGTTGGTGCCGATGACGTTACTTTCATTAAAAACGACATCCCTGGAGATGATGACATGGCCACTATCCCTCTCGTAGAGACAATATGCCTTGCTTGCCACGTCATAGCCAATCCTCAACATCTGTGCACTCTTCGCGTACCATTTCTGCCGCTTCTCTTTTGGCACGTGCATGTGTGCCAAGCTGCCAAACGCGCGTAGTTGACCCATGCCCGGCTTCCTGCCAAACCACGCCTCGTACGGTGTCATCTACTCTAGGGCCTTGGTTGGACTACGGTTCTTGATGTACACAACAGTGCTCACTGATTAAGCCAAGAATTCATAGGTAAGCTGAGCCGCATGTAGCATGGAGTGCGTTGACTCAACAATGGTGCGGTTGGCCCATTCTGCTACGCCGTTCCGTTGCAGCGAGTGTGGCGAGGTGCGCTGCGCCTTGATGCCTGTTGCTGCGAGATAGTCTAGGAATTCCCTGCTCAGATACTCTCCACCGCGGTTGTTGCGCAACGCCTTGATTTTCTTACCACTCTGGTTCGAAGACTGTCTCCCTCTCTACTGCTGAGGCATAGTACATCGCTCTGTCAGAAGCATACAAGGAGACATAGTGCCTATGCACTTTGCTAACCAAGATGAAAGTGCCACAAACAGAGGCAATAGAGGTCGCATCGACAATAAGAGCGCCATGAAAATGGCACAGGATGATTTCATCTCCCGACGGACCAAGCACATCAACATCAGGTACTTCTTGTTGGAAAGGGAGCCATCCGGCTCAATTTCAGGTCCACAGGAGCAAGTTCCTGGAAAGTACCAGATGCCTGCTCCGATCGCCAATCCGACTTCACCATTGGAAAGATGATGTGGCAAAATGTCTACGGTCCAAGTTTGAGGCCGATCCAACGGTCGGATTGGGAGATATGAATTTTCGAAGTTTCGGGGGTCATGGACTGTCGATGTCTGGGTGGGCATGGGTGATGGCTCCATGCCTTAGCCTGAGAAAAGAAAAAGGCAAGAGGTCCAGGGTCA